>CM059205.1:25155746-25168246 GCA_030347435.1 Clarias fuscus
CAAGGCTCTTTTTTTTTCCCTTTGTGAACTATCAAAAAATGTGAACTACAAAGCCATCAATCCTGAACTTTCCAGCAAGAACTCTCGATTCAGCTACTTTTTTTTTTTTTTTGGATAAAATGCTTCCTACTTTCCAGCAACCTGAAATAAAATATACATTGTCAAAAAAAAAAAAAAAAACTCTGCAGTTTTCTAGGTTTTTGAAATATTCACATGAAAAAAAAACGCAGCAGACTTTAAACACCTAACGAATCAGCGATCTCCTATATCACCAGCATTTAAGCATTCTAAACTATACGCAGCACGTGTGCACATGATTTGGAAAGGGAAGACCGAGAGTCTGACTTTGCTTGCTTCAACTAGTTTGTGCCATGATTACTGACTCCACCTTTACTCCATGCAACCCGGGGAAATCTAACAGGATCAACATGCATTCATCAGTAAGCATGCTCACACAAATTAGATCGCACTCGTTAAAATTTGAAAACAATCGCTGTCTCATCTTCCACTTGCTTTTTTTCCCCTCAATAACCAACAAGCATACGCGTCTTATTCAGAAGCACTTAAAGAGGGGATATGACTCAACTGCAGGCATTCTCGAAAATCACTTGCACTTATGATCAGCGATGATACAACAAAAGCCTATATATCACCGTGAAAACTGCCGATAAGCAATCTTATTAGAGAAGAAAGGCACCGTAGCCTTTGAGGGAAAATGATCTTTTGTACAAAGTGTGTAGAACTATAGCTGGAAGGAGCTGTGAAATAATCAAGGTGCTAGATGCAGTTTGTCTGTTCCTAATGTGTTTATTGAGCCAGACTCATTTATTCTTGGTGTAATATCTTCGTGTCAGATGGGGAAAAGGAGCCGTACCAACGGCTATGACGGTATGCTTTACCGGCGAAGCTCGTGCAATTTGCACAGGCAGATAATCAGGCACTGGGAATATCTTCCTCTTCACGTTGGAGCATGATCATCTTAGGATTAGTAGACAGTTGTTGCTGTATCAGCTGACCCTGCGCTATGCTATGGTTAACGTTGTTAACGTTATCTAGGATTTCAGTTCTCTTAGATCAGTCATCGCATATCCTGTGTGAATCGATGATATATTCCTGTCTAAATAGCAGGTTAGAGACAGGATTCTGCAGATCTATGATTACACGGCCCTAAAAATAAGGATCCGTTTTATGAGGCGTATATAGTGTTTACAGTATGAGGCGTAAATAGTGTAAATAGTGATCCGTTTTATCACACGGCTGCACCATAAGGCACAGTTGCCAGACATCAGTTGAGGCTGGACTGAGTTGATGAGAGAGTGTGTGTGTGTGTGTGTGTGTGTGTGTGTGTGTGTGTGTGTGTGTGTGTGTGTGTGTGTGTGTGTGTGTGTATGTGTGTGTGTGTGTGTGTGTGTGTGTGTGTGTGTGTGTATGTGTGTGTGTGTGTGTGTGTGTGTGTGTGTGTGTGTGTGTGTGTGTGTGTGTGTGTGTGAGAGAGAGAGAGAGAGAAAGACAGCCAGAGAGAGATCCAGAAGTGCTTAAGGAAATGTGGCCTGGTCGATGTTTTAGATGCATTAGGGAGGAGCTCAAGCTCAGAGTGCGTTCTCAGCTTCCCACAGTGATCAAAAACGGCTCAGTTTAATAGCATTAGAAAAAGGGAGCGAGAGGCAGGAAGGTGAACAGCAATGCCAAAGGGAGTCATGTAAAGGTTGGGGCTAATGAATGTTGTGCTTTAACAGGGACATGGCTGCCTCACTTTGGACCTTTTTAAATCGCAGCACAGACGAACAATGCCGCCGGCTCTTAATGATGACACGTCGTGGTTAAAAGTAGGCGGGGGTGGGGGGAGTGGTGGGGGGCTAGTGGGGGGGTATCCTCCATTTCAGGGACTCACTGTCAAAACCAAAGGAGGCAGCACAAAGTAGGAGGAAGAAGAGTGACAGAAAGGGTGGAAGTCTTAGCCAGCTTTTCTCAGGAGGCCTAATTTACAAGACCGCTGATCAATGGGTTAATTAAGTAGAGAGGAGTGTGGCTGTGATGAGGAAGGGGAAGGAGGAGGTGGGTACGACGGCGGGGGAAAAAAAAAACGAGCTAGCCTTGCCGGCTGAAAGGAGCTGTCCTTCATCTGCTAAAACTATACAGTCAACTACTGTATGCTTCAAGCATTAACTACTTTTTTAATGGCACATGCACTTGACAAGGTATTATACAAAAGCGGTGTGACTTAGTTATGATTCATTATTATGTCAAACGTGTGTGACAATGGTGGTAATGTATTTTTCCTGCTGGTGTGTAAGAACAGGCACTTTATAACTCAAGGTTAAGTAAGACTTCCACCAGCTCCCGACAGCTTGGTTCGAAAGAGAAAGAGTATAAGTTCTCGCTTCAGTCCATCCCCGAAGCTCAGATCCGCAAACAAAGTAAATGAATTCATGCACGGGTGAGGCGTCTCCGCCTGGGTGGCTCCGCACTTCCCCAGGCTGGACAAGAGGCATGTTTTCGAGTTAAGAAGTCATCTTTGTCCTTTGAAATGTGTTTATTGCCGTCCCCAGGGAGAAAAAAAAAGAAGAAGAAAGAAGAGAAGAGGAAGCCATGCTGACTCGCTGCTTCACGCTTACCCGGTTTTTTCCCCCTCCTTCACATTTTTTTAGCTCATTTTAAAAGCAATCCCTTGAGATTTAAAAAAATAATGCTGTATGCAACACTAGCAGTTCTTTCAAACATCTGCCAGCTTTTGCTAGCAAAGGAATCTAACCACTGCTTTAAATGCAGTGTCCTCTATCTAAACTCCCCTCGAAAGATAGTCAGTGCTGAGACTCACAGTTCACAAGATTCTTTCATTCCATCTCAGCATTGTTGCACTTAACATACATGCAAATATATACAAATATAGATATGATGAAATGATTATTGTTGGCGGTTTACTTTTTGCTTGCTGATGATCTTTCACTCTCTAACTGTTTATACCTATTTACAGTACATGAGTTTATGGTGTCGGCATTCAAAACAGCAAACTGTATGTTAAATGTTAGAGATGTAACTTTTAGAGTAGAGGTTTCGCCAAAGCAGGGGTATGCCGAATGTCCTTCCTGACTCACCCCTTCCATTTTATCCAGATTTGGGACTGGCTGGAGTTTTGGCTTTGGGTGGGAATCGAACCCGAACCCATCTGTTACTTGATCTAAATACGTTAACTGATCTGATGAAATACGACTATAAATTAATTTTAACTATTGGAAGTGAAATTTTGATATTACCATATTGATGGTGTGAGCAGCCATGCTGATGTCTGTCAGGGATAACCCCTAGAGGGCGCCATGCGCCCTGAGACTTTGTTTGTAATTTTCTTAAGTTTCGTTATTGCTTGACTTAATTTCCCATTATACATCTCGGTCAGGTGACGTGGGCGCTCGTCTGAACCAAGGTGGTCATTGGTTTTATTATAAATAGCTTGTTTTAGTTCCTTTAGGTTGTCTTGCATCTGTTGATTTAACGTGGTAAATGTCTGTAAGTTTAGTTTGTGGTTTTTGGCGTTGATGATTCGTGTTTTGGTTTGTTTTTTTCATGAGGTTTATTTGTTTATTGGATTTTCCCTGTTTTCTTTAATAAAAACATCATTCTTTAAAACCATCAAGACCTCTGCATTTATGCCTTGCACCCAACTTCGTGACAGAAGGCAAGACCCTACAAGAGGCATAGCAGAGGAGCCTCCCCGGGAGATTCTTTTGGGGGGGGGCTGTGATGTTTGAGGCTTGGGAAGCCGACGCGGAGAGCGGGAGGAAGACCAAGTGGCGTAGCGGCAAGAGACGAGATGCAGCGAGGAGAAGGAGATCGGGCAGGGAGAGACAGGCCAAGGCGGAGCAGGAGCTGCGGAGAGAGCAGCTAAACTGGGAATGCTGCCGGCTGGCGATACGGCGTACTCCGTTCGGAAATGGCGCAGCTCGGGGCTATGGGAGTCCCCGCACCCACGGGAGGGTAAAGACCAGGAAGTCTATGTCTGGCGGGGACCGTCAAGGGAGAACGGAGAGTGAGTGGTACGAGCAGCAGGGAGCGCTAAAAGGAATGAAGGGCGCATTCGAAACCTGCAGGAGCTGGTAGCTACGCTCCATGGGCTGCTAACGCAGTTAAGCCTCAAAGAAGGCCCAGACCTGCCCACTCCTTTGACCTGTGACAGCGACGACGACAGCGAACTCGTGTACATGCCGCTCAGCGACAACGACAGTGAGCTCTTCTACCTGCCGGTTTATTTGTTTATTGGATTTTCCCTGTTTTCTTTAATAAAAACATCATTCTTTAAAACCATCAAGACCTCTGCATTTATGCCTCGCACCCAACTTCGTGACAATGTCTTACATTATGTTCAAATGTCTCATCCAGACTTTCCAAGTAGGAATTCCCAGTTAAAAGGCATTTCTTTTGGTTTATCCTTGTTAAAAGTCGGAAATTCTGAGCTTTAATCAAAAGCGGCACTATTTCCAGAAAAGAATAAGTAAAGGTGCTTCTGTAGACGAGTAGACGCCAGGATTGAACTACTGAGGTACCAGTCAATCTTGCCAGATTGATAACATTGATAACAAATTTATCAATGTTAAATCAAATTTGAATTTGATTTGAAGCACAGGAAATCAAAAAAAAAAAAAAAGAACAGGTTGAAATGGCCCTCATACCTGATTAAACCAGATCTATCCTTCATTTCCAGAAATGGAGAAATTGTTGTTGGTTGAAATTTGATGTTGGTTCACCATTCATTAAAATCATTATAGGGTAATTACTGTGCAAAACAAATTAAAGGCACTCTCTGATCTACTGTATGTTCCTGGATATATATATATATATATATATATATAGATATATATAGATATATATAGATATATATGTTTTAAGCAAAAACTGGAAAACAAAACATTTCATCACAATACCAAGGTAAAGTTTCTCCCTTCCAGGTCTCTCTCTCTCTCTCTCTCTCTCCCCCTCTCTCGCTCTCTCAAGCATTGATGTGCTTTTAACCACATTTCTGAGCTGCAGAATTACAGAACAGTGTCACTGTTGGTGTTTACAGTCACTAACATTAACTGTTGTACTTGGAACTAACCTGATAACACTCCATGATGAACAACAACTCCAGCCAGCATTGAAAACCTATTTTTAGCAAAGCACTGCAAATCTCCTTCGAACCGTCTCATTCAATATCCTCCAATTCATATATGCTTTTATTGAAGCTGTATCCCTGCAATACAAGCACCATTTTATGCACCAGGATGTACAGTAAAGACTCATCGACTCGAATTGGTCTCTTGATCTTATAGCTGGTGCAGTGGTTCAAAAGAGCATTTATTTAAGAATGAACCGAGTCAATTATGAGAAAATCAATACTTTCTGCAGGTGTTCGAATCTGATACTATAAAAACATAATTTATTTATTATTAAATGTTACAGAGTTGCTATAAAACGCATCTCTGAGAATCATGATGCTTTACAGTATTTTTCTTCATCTTTCCAGACAGTTTTCACACGATTATTACTAATAAATATTTATCAGTTGACGTTCCTCATTGTTCATAAATATTCATTAGTAATCAAGAGCAAGTTCAAATATACTGCACAACCCTGACAGAAAATGAGAAAAGAGACCAAGTGTTCATGAAAGTCCATGTGTCATTTTTGTGTGATCTCAGGATTACCCCGACTCGTGCCCTTAGTCTCCTAGGATAGGCTCCAGTCCCCCCCCGACCGCATATACAGTACAGGATTATAGACGATGAGTGAGTGTGTGAGTGATCTGCAGTCAACTGCACTGTATAATGTTTACAGCATTAATTATTCTCTTACCATGAACTAAGTGTATTTATAATGCATTGTACATATAATGTCAATGACACATTTTCCCCCTTTTGGCAAACAGCTGAAAAAAAAATGATTGAAATTGAAAAAATTTAATTAAAAGATTTCTCATACAGTATATGGGTACGTTATTATATATTTTTATTCATGCCTTTTATCTGAAAAGTTGATGTCGGTTAAAAGATGTGATTATAAATAGGTTTAGACTTAATCATTGCTAACCCCATGAGTTCACATTCTCTGTATTTGTACAAATCACTTATCCAGTCTCAGTTGTATCTTGATATATATAAATATTATCAATTAAACGTTTATTAGCACTGTTCTTTCTTTCTCTTTTCTCATCCATATTCATTTAAGTGTATGCCTGTCAGCAGTCACAATCAGAACAAACCTAATGGCAGGTTATTAGGTTTCACGCACGGGGCAAATGCTGCCGTTTAACAAATGAGTCAGTGAAGTGTAACAGCATTGAGAAATGAGTTCTCTGGACAACTAGCACACAAATAAGCCCAAACATCTCAGTATCTCCAAACATTCAATCTGTCTACTCAGTCTGGCTTTTATCAGCTGCAAAGTAAAAGAGGCTGGAGTCATGAAGATATATGAGCAGGCCTCTGTGACTATCAAAATCTCCATTATATCACAATTATATGTGCAACCTTAGTGCAGACATTTTTTATTATAAGGCATATGGCAGCAACTATAAAGTCCGAGTAAAGAAACCTGTCCAGTTTTTGATAAATTTCGTATCACGATTGAACTATAACCATACAGTATTCTATATCAAATGTCACGGCGTGCGCCAGTTATTGTGTACGCCCCAATGTTTGGTCGCTCCTCGCTCACTCCGTAGACTCACTAAGTAGGCGAAGTGGTCACAGCTGGGGAAAAATCATTGTTAATGGATCTCGGGTTTTTTCCTGTACTATGAAAACAAGGCGGGGAATATACAGTAGCTCAAGGTAGGCGGTAAGCAGGTTTACAGACCAGAGTCAGACAAGAGTGGCATGCGAGCAGGATGATGTAACGTGCACCAGGGACTTCAAAGGCCAAAGAACTGAGTGCATCTCCACATTGAGGAAAAGACTATGCGAGCTCCCAAGGCACTCGCAATCTCGCGTAAAGTCAGCCTTCAGGATCCTGCCGCGAGGAAAAATGGAAAAAAGGTAGCTATGGTCCATGTTAAGGTACCCAGCTGAGAAAGCCGCCCAGCCACCGGGTGATATGAGGAACTTCCGTCTGAGGCTGCGCCCAAAGGAGACCTGGGAGGGGCCGGTGTGCAAGACAGCGAGAGGAATGGTCTAGGGAGCATGTAGGAGCCACTGCCTATACGCAGCCCACTCGGCCATTCTGCCCGCCGCCATTGTTCACCAGCCTCGTGCCCCCGCATGCTAGCTGGGCACTGCCTCCAGACGTGCACACCTTCACTATTTTCCTTCCTTGTTTTTCCTTCCTCCCTCCATAATCTTCTCCTTCCCCATTTCCCGAATATAATGACCTTTTCTCTGTACCTTTTTTGCATCTGTGTTGCCGCCCATGCATCACAGCACCGTTACACACTATAACAATGTGTATTGAGTTGCTGGTATTTCAATTTTCATGCAGCACTGTCAAACTAAACTGGACAAGAAAATGACATCATTTTTTATGGCTGTTGTTTATTTCATTCTTTCAGAGTTTTGCAGTTGTACAAGTCTTGTCTAAGTCACTCTAAGGCACAAGGTTGATGCTTTCCGTGCTGATTGTAACAGCAGTAATGACAATCATCACCACTGCTGTGAAGAAATGGGAGGCACAAACAAGTGACACTTCATATTTGGCCCGTCTTCATTAGCATCATAGCGCTCACCATCTCGTCTCTCCCTCTAACAGGTGTGTCCTCATTTGATGAAACACTACATCACAAGAGTGCTAACTCCCACTGTTTATGAGAGAGCGAATGGAAGCGAGCGCTAATTAAGCATCGGAAAATACAGGTTAAATTCTTCATTCGAAGAACAGGTCTTTCGGTTCTGTGCCAAGGCAGGTGAGGGTTGACTGCAGTGCCTGATCTGGAGGAAAGTGGCCTTGCGGCGCCAGAGGGCCTCGCCAATCAGCTCGCCAGTGCCAGGAGTGTGCTGATGCTCAGCCGATTCCCGCTGTTCCTGCTGTGCCCATTAGCCACCGTAACCTACATACCCAGTCAGCCAAGAAAGCAAGAAGCACTCTGAGTTGCTCTCTTCTCTTGTCTTACTATCTTTACAGGTTTCCACAAAAATACACCGTACAACGGATAAATACACTTTAACTTCAATAATCGTTTTCTCGCCACTCTTTACTTCTTAAATAAAAGCCGTCCTAATGCCGGTGAGGCAGTTAGTTATAACTGTGTGAGTGTGTACATGCGTTTATGAGCACAAAAATGAGGCACAGAGATAAAACGTTCAACACTTCATTAGTTTCCATCCCAGCCAGTCTGTGACGAGCACCTGTGACCTTCCCTGGCCATTATGCAGCTGATAGCAATGGCCATCTCCTCACTGATAGCCGCTATTAAACATTAACATTCAGACAAGGACGTAGACAAAGACAGCCACCCACATCCCCCTTGTACAGCACCATCGACGCACTGCAGTCCAGGCCAACAGATTACTGACACGGCAAAAGGAAGTGCACATAGAGTAGAGGAAGGGGGAAAAGGATGACAGATGAGACAGACGACAACAAGTAAAGGGAAAGAAAATGAAGGTGATTGTGTTGGTAATAGATTAAAAAGCCAAAAACATCACACAAACTACATACATGTTCTGTAATGACACGTTGATGCTAGTACTCAAAATTGCTTAAAATATCCTTGGAACTGGTCATTTTTACATATGGGCTGACCGTTTATAACCATCAGGCTTTACAGTATTGGAGTCTGGGTTTCTACTGTATATATAACACAGTCTAACAGGTGGGAAGGGTTTAGTCACTTTACCCTTTAACTCCTGGATATACTTTAATGCTGATATTATGGAATAAATTGTGGAAGTATTTTCATGCCTTAAAAAAAAAAAAATAATAATAATAAATTGCATGCCTTTTACAATACCAGTCAAATGTTTGGACACAAATTGTTATTTAAAGACATGAAGGTCGGCTGTTCTGGTATAGTTCCTGCAAGAACAATATTGTCAAGTGCATTTGAAAAACCCATCAAGCACCATGATGAATCTGGTTCTCATGAAGACCAACCCAGAAAACCAAGACCAGAACTTACCTCTGCTTCTCAGAGGAGAAGTTCATTTTGAGTTACCAGCCTCAGAAATGACCAATTAACAAACATGACCTCAGATTAGAGGCGCTATGAATGCATTACAGAGCATAAGTAGCAGACACATCTCAATATCAACTGTCCTAAAGGCGATTATCGCATGTTTTGGACGCCTTTAGCGATGTTTTACAGTGTAGGTAGAAATAAAAATCAGGAAAGACCATGGAATTTGTAGGTGTGTCCAAACGTTTGGCTGAAATCATATAATTGTGTAAGCTATATAAAAAGCCACTAATCCTGCTCATTACGCTATTTACTCAAGTCTCAGTAAATAGGGAACAGTACTATAACAGGAGGCTGGCTGCTAAGAAGGAGTGGTCTGACTGTCATGCATGCATGATGTGCACAAGTTACAACATAAGAGTCAGGGTGATATCATTGGTAGCAAGTGAGTTTTAATGAAGCACTTCAGAGACGGCTGGGTAGGCAACGAAAGCCTGACTGATCTACAGATAAGATTCCTATATTTTTATGTTGCTTGGTCATAGGTTGAATGCTTTGCTGGATGGATAGACATTACGAATGTACGGACTACACTACCTGTCAAAAGATGGACACACCTTCTAAACAACGCTGAATGCATCCAAAATATGCAATACTCTCATTTGAACAGTTGATATTGAGCAGTGTCTGATACGTATGCTCTATAAGGCCTTCATAACGCCTCTAATCTGAGATGCTGTTAATTGGTGATTTCTGAGGCTGGTAACTCTAAATCCTCTGTAGCAGAGATAAGTTTTGGTCTTGCTTTCCTGGGAAGGTCTTCATGAGAGCCAGTTTCATCATGGTGCTTGATGGGTTTTGCAAATGCACTTGACAGTACTGTTCTTCCAGAACAGCTGACCTTCATGTCTTAAATTATTCTTATTTTGCACAATGACGATCTAATCAAATCTGATCAAATCTACTCTAATCTAATACAGCATGCTCTATAAAGTATAATTAAGTATCTCATTTTGTTTTGGTACAATTATGTTTCTGTATGGTTCGAGATATAAAAGATGAGGGTATCACAGCACACACACAAGCACTGCATTCTTAATTTAGTACCCTTTATCCCAAGTGAAGAGACAGTCTTCAGTATACTCCTAGTACAATCTGCATCCTAATGTTAATATTTCACATGTTTGCCATGGATCAGTCTCTCGTCATTATTTAGACACAAACGGAGAGATTTGCTTCTAGTCAGCACTTTGCTTTGGTGCTGTCCAGGAATATTGCATCTAAAGCTAAAGCATTCTGCAGTGATCAAGGTAGAGCACCCCCCCATTACACACACACATACACATACACACACCTTTACTACAAACACCATAACAACACTAAATCATCATAACTTATATATATATATATATATATATATATATATATATATATATATATATATATATATATATATATATATACATGTATAATATACATATATACACTTAATGGCCACTTTATTAGTTACATCTTGCTAATACTACAGTAGGTTGAATCCCAGATTCAACATAGTGGTGGAAACAAGCCATATTCACATGATACTGTAGCATAACACAGTTGCTGAATATTGTTTTGGATATACATCCATGATGCGAATCTCCCGTTCCCATTTCTCTTTTTCGAACCATTTCGAACCATTAAACCCTAGAAATGATTGTTCATGAAAATCCCAGCAGAACAGCAGTTTCAGAAACACTCAGTCCAGACTGTCTGGCACCAGCAACCATACAATATTTAAACTGACTTAAATCACCCTTTCTTTTCCATTCTGACGCTCAGTTAAAATCTCACCAGATCATCGTGACCATGTGTACATGCCTAAATGCACTGTGTTGCTGCCATGCGATTTTTTGGCTGATGAGGTATTATATAATAAGCAGTTAAACAGTTGTACCTATTGACGACATGTCCAGTGAATGTGTGTATATGACTAAATATCGTTTAAACTAAATATCACTTTCTGGGCAGACGTCCTGTCCCCGACCCGTAGAACAATCCCTAAGCCATTACAAATTCCAATGTATAACTCTGACCGCTGGTTCTGTTGTTGTAAATACTAAATCAGATCAGACAGATCAAACAGACGTTTCTTATTCAGCGAGCAATCAGATGCCTGTCACTGATGTAGTCTTATTCTCACTGTCACACAATCTCTGTCTGCAGTCACCCGGATCACAGTCAGCTTCACAGCAGGCCTATGCACGTGCGTGTCTGTTCACTTTTTTTTTTCCTTTGAACAATTTCTGATGTCTGTTTGTTTCCGTGGTTTGCTCACTGCCATCTGACGGTGTTTCACCAACCGAAGGACAGTGTGTGTACTTCAAGCTTATATTCAGCGAGTGAACTTTGTCTAACCTTTAAATGGAAGCCTGTGGCATTCAGATAATAAAAACACTCGTAAGGAGGAATTTAAGGATTTTAAAAGAGTCAAGAACCGTATTGTCCTACTAAGACCTTTAAGCACACTTCAGTACTAAGAATATTATTGTTTAAAAAAAATAATAATAAAATAAAATTTTTAATTACTACTTTTTACTTTGGGTTAATTCAAGCTACATCCACACTGCTATCTAAACATAATCCTTAGGGCTAACAAAGGCCAAAAATGAAAACAAATTAAAAGCGGAATTGCGGGCAATGTGTACTTCCAAATATGGGGCAAGAGAAATTTGGAGAAGTGGTGTAGATATGGGCGTAGCTGCCATCATCTGGGATCTGGGATCAACTGGGATCATCATACATGAGCAATTTCCTCACAAGTCCTGGTTTGACTTGAACGCCCCTTGTATATTTTGAGAAACAGAAGTAAATAGGTGCAGACCATATTCAGTGCAGTACCCAGCAAAAATAATAACGGTGTGCAGCATTTTACACTACAGTTCCAAACAATAGAGAAGAATGTAAGTGATGTGGCTGAGGCTGAGGAACTACTGTTAAAGCCAGAATGCACAGCTCACGCTCACAGCTCTGTGGGTTTTTCCAGGGTACCTTGAGACATAGTGATATCATTTTTATTTTTAAACTTTCCATTTTAGGCCATCACACGTGTAAATTTAAAAGCAGATACAGTACATACAGTAAATATGGAGCTGTAATCAGATGCAGATAGTGTCATATAATACACCACAATACAGCTTCAAACATGGTGACAAGCTGGTGTATCGGTCAGCACTGTTGCCTTGCACCTCCAGGGTCCGGGTTAAATTCCCATCTCTATGCGCACAGAGTTTGCATGTTTTCCCCATGCCCGGTTTCCTCCCACAGTCCAAAGATTAGACTAACTGGCGTTCCCAAATTGCCCGTAGTGTCTTAGTGTGTGTATGTGTGTGTGCCCTGCAATGGATTGACACTCTGTCCAGGGTGTACTCCGCCTTGTGCC
>CM059205.1:25170746-25270746 GCA_030347435.1 Clarias fuscus
AGTGTTTTCTATCTACAGTAGGTGAGGGTGAGACCCAGAGAGGATGTAAATGTTCTTACCTGATATTGAGCAGATCAGATGACAGAAATCACTGGACAGTCTGTCTGTATTTCCCTCGCCTCTGGTTTTCCCTTTCACTGTCAAACTCCAAATATTTGAATACTCATGTTAACTGCAAGGATCTATCAGATGGCTTTAATATGCTACGAGTGGTTTCTGTCGAGATTGCAGTGAGGAATCCTGTCCATCCACAGAGACAGACAGCCTGGATGATGAGGCTGACAGGAAACAAGGCGAAAGTGAATAGCCGGGTCTGATCTCTTCATCCACACGCAGCGCCTCTCAGCACACAGTCTCCTGGGCTTAAAATAGCACCGCGTTCTCTCTCTCTGATGATGATTTTTTTTTTCCCCCCCACTCTTACCCCAAGCTGTCTCTTTAGTGTGAACTCATCTTGTTAAATCCATCAGGATGTCAGTCCACCCGTCTGCATGTTTATCGCGCTGATGGGAGGCGTACTGCTCCGGCGCCTGGACCAGATGCTGCGCGTCTCTCCCTCTCTCTCTCTCACTTACAGCTCTCTGAGATGATGCTCCAGGCCCCGCCCCCCAGCCTGTCGCCTTGACAACGCTCACATACCAACCTGCAGGCTCCAGGGCTTGGAGTTAACGCACACACTTAGCACATAACCTCACTAGCTGCCCTGCCTTTTATAAAGCGCCGTGTTTCCTCAGGCACTCTGCGACTGGCGAAATGCAGAGGATGAACAGAATCTCTGTCTCACACACACATACACACACACTCTCTCTCTCTCTCTCTCTCTCTCTCTCTCTCTCCGTCATCTGGATGATGCACATCAGGGTGACGTCAGAAACCCGTCGTTAAAGCGATACGCACTTTTTCTTCTGCGTATTATCACATTCGCATAATATTTCACCGTGTGAATCTTATTCCACGCTGATGATTGTCATTTTTCTTACAGGACATAATAATTAAGACCGCACTATCAGCTATAGCCAGAATCAAAACTTCATATCCAGTATGCCTATATACTGTACTCTACCGGAATGACAAATGTCAAATAATGTCCGAATAATGTCTGAGAGCAGTAGTGAACATACTTCTATTTTGCTTTTTTGCTTGATTGTTTCGTTTTATACAACAATTTTCATTAGAGACAATATTACTGACCAAGGGTGTAACTTTGGGTTCAGCACTGAGATCTTTACCAATGTAGGGGGGTCCAAGGGCGTATATATATATATATATATATATATATATATATATATATATATATATATATATATATATATATATATATATATATATATATATATATATATATATATATATATATATATATATATATATATATCCACTGTCCAGTCCATCCAGTGACTGGGGTTTAGGAATGGCAGGGAGAAACATAGAACCTCTAGAAAAGCATGAAATATTTCACCGTGTTCTTATTCCCCATTGATGATTGTCATTTTTTTTTTTTTACAGGCAATAATAATTAATGTAAGTTAAAAAATAAGTAGTGAACATGCTTCTATTTTGCTGTTTTTTTTATTTATTATTTTTGCTTCATTTTATACAACCATTTTCATTATTATTGACCAAGGGTGCAAACTTGGGTTAAACACTGAGATCTTTACCAATGTAGGGGGTTAAAGGACATCCCATATATATATATATATATATATATATATATATATATATATATATGGTGGATATATAACGGCAGTCGAAAAACACACAAGCGTGATCTCAAGTCAGAAGAACACGTTTGTCTTTCATGAGGATGGTCAGTTTACTTATTTTTTTTTCTATGTGTGTGAAAAACCCCCTTGTGTGTTTTTCGAATCTCGCCTGCCATTCCTAAGCCCCAGTCACTGGATGGACTTTCGGAATGGCAGGCGAGAAACTGACCACTGAGGCACAAATAGAGCATGAAATATTTTACTTTGCATAAAAGTACCAAAATTGTCATTTTTCAATTTGCTGTTCCAGCAAAAGTAAACAGCTTTCTTCCTGTTTGGAAGATATTTTGTATACAATTTTATCCTTTTTTCCCCTCTTTAAATTGTTTATGTGCTTGCTTTTGCTTGTGCGTGAAGTTTGTGCTGTGTGCAGAGGATAGGCTGAATAGAACGAAGTCTCCCACTGGGGTGGGCTGCGTGTGTGTTATTCCCCGCTTGCCAGGTATATTGTATTGAGAAGGGCAACCACTTTATCATGTTTTATAATGGTTAGTCATTTTAATTCATCATTATCATATGATTTATGGGGGTGGGGGGGGTTGTTACATCTATGTCACTGACTATGTCTTAAGTGGGTTAGGTAAATTTCATGACAGTGTGCACTCAAGCTCTCATAGCATCCACAAATTTTTGTAAAAACGTATGATCCATTTTAGATCCAGTTCATTAGAGTGTTTTCTGAGTATGTGCTTCAATAGAAGAGATTAGGCATGAGGAGAAGCTGACCTTTTGTACAAAGCAGATAACAACATGGACACAACCAATATCACATATTTGCTTAAATTTAAATAGGGACCTGATGCAAAATCCTGCATGTTAAATATTTAGGGTATTAAAGATTTACTTTCTTTGTTTAGACTATTTTGGCATTATAAAACTTTCTGTCTACTTTCAAAAAACAAAATAAATAAAAACAATGTGACCATAGAAAATAAAATTTCAATGTGGTCATAGACTCTTGGCCCCCACTGTTGGTTTACAATCTGTCCTGCTTTTAAAAAGAAAGAAAAAATGATTAAAAATACAAAATAGCTATCGGCTGTAAAAGCTGACACACAGACTGAGCTCATCAGTCCTGTAAACTATCTTAACTGGTAAGTTCTTTTGCAGCTTCCTTATTATTTCACTAAATTGATCCACATTTTCTGGGATTTCCCAAACGTCTGACTGTTGTGTTCATTTCTTTAAAAATGCCTATGATGTAGCATTAGTACCAACCATTCAGAAACTTAGATGTTGTGGCAGCTGGTAGCTGGATTTTTCAGCAATGTGTCCCTGTGACATGCTCACCATCTCTTTTTCTCTTGCTTCTCCACATTGACAGTTAAAAAAAAAAGCATGCATGAAAAATGCAGTGTACCCTGCAGCTCACATAGAGTGCATCAGCTGACGATATGGATATTAGATAACGCTACTACGCCTAGCAAACTGATTTGGCCTGCAACATGACGAGCAGTTGCAATTTTAGCACCTAGCTACACATTTACATTTACATATATCATATGGTTTTGTGAGGTCTTGTAAGAGCTTGTATTACGTTTACTCATTAAGCATATTTAAAATATCATACTGTACTTAGCCATTCTCATGCCATTTGAGGACTAAACATCACTACTGCTCACACTACAGGCCATTTTGGGAACGCCACTTAGCTTAATCTGCATGTTTTTGGATTGTGGGAGGAAACCGGAGTACCCAGAGGAAACACACCAAGCACAGAGAAAACAGAGCACACAGAGGCGGGAATCGACCTGGCCGAGAATCAAACACGAACCCTGGACGTGCAAGGTGACAGTGCTAATCACTAAGCCACCGTATGCAGGCTACATTCTGCCGTTGTTATCTTGCTGTTTTCCTATTACATTTGACAACTGGACAGGATATGTAGCTAATTATAGCAAGTAACATTTTACAACTTTGTGTAAAAAAAAAATGATGCGCAATCTGAGACCCGATTTTGTAACTGACCTGACACAGTGGTTTAAAAAATAAATAAATAAATAAATAATTTATTCAGTTGTCATTAAATTAGAATGGCACAGTGGTTTTGGTGTAAATAGCTTTCCTGCCTCTCAGCTCTATAGGAACCAGGCAGATTCTCACTTTGTAGTACTATGTGTGCTTCCCCTTGTCTGTGTAGGGTTCCTCCATATCCAAAAACAAGGCCAGTAGGCTGAATGGCAACACTAAACTGCCACTCAACTGGTGTGAGTGTGTGTGGGCACTGTGCCCTGTGATGGAGTGCTATGCTATCCAGGGTTTATTTCCACTACAGACCCTGTACTGTATTCTTAGGATACAGTATGTTCTGGATTCACCTTGTCCCTGACCAGATAAAGTACTTACTGAAAATGATTTATTTGAAATTGTTTTCTTTATTTATTTTCTATGAATAATGAAAATATTGCACAAAGCATTGAGAAGGAAGACATTTTTTTTTCAATCAGTGTGAATACTACCATATAAACTTACATATAAGTCAGTGGTTCTTGTCATGCGCTACATCCTCCTTTCTGAGAGGTACTGCTTGTCAATTGACAACTGATTGGGGCCCCAGGCTATCCCTGTACTAGTCTGGTACAATGGTCATTTTTAAGACAGTGGTCAAGAATGCTGATTGGCGAGGCCCCCCTGCATTTTATTTTTTATTTTTTGCCTAGGGCCCCAATAGTCTCTAGAATTGCCTCTGCCCATTCTAGATCGCATAATGAGTCTTGACCCCATAATGATCAAGACAAAGGTGACACTGACAAGGAAACTCCATAACACAGAAAGAAAACTTTTAGCCTAAAAATGGAAACCAAATTGCACTAAATGCATGTTTATTATCAAGTTCCAATCAACCTAATATTTAAAGGCAAGTAGGTTACTTTCCATCTATTACAGTATAACAGTGATTAATAGGATGCCTTCTGAAATTGGCGGCTATTTATAAATAAGTTATAATCAGGGCAGGAAACGTTCATTTTAAATGAAAATAATTATCACCTCTGAAACCAGTGACAAAGATAGATATTGCAGCTCATGTGGCTCAGGCCCACTGTTATCAGCATCAATTATGTGAAATTGAAGTTAGAGTGAAATTATTAATCACAGCCTAGAGTAATCAAGTAATCATGTAGACCATTTGTCAAAAAGTCTCATAAAACAGTGTCAGGCAAACAGGCAGATGTTTTTTTTTTTTTTTTTTTTTTTTTAATAGCCCATCTAACCTGTGAGATATTTGTGTGTGGTTTGTGGTTCCATTATCACCATGAATAACCTGATTCTGGCAGAGAGACAGAAAGAAAGGAAAAAGAGAACAGATCATTTAAGAACATTTGCCTTTATTTACAGAGCCTGGACAAAGTAACATCATGGATTCAGTGAATTTGAACATCAAAAATCAGAATCAAAATCCATCTTAATTAGTTTATTACTAAGAACAAGGGGAACGTAAGTCAAACTGGGACCTGAAGTTTCTTGTGAGTACTGGTATAAAACTGATCAACATCTACAAAAGACTTCAAGTACAATACGATAGCAAGGTTTAGCTGCAGTAAAACATTTGAATGCTGCAAACATTTTGAAAAGGAGCAAATTTCTATGAATGATGATTCTGGCTCGGAGCCCACTGCAGTGGCTCCAGTGCATATTCAGTGAGTATAACACCTGATCCTTGAAAATCGATCCCTAACTTGTTGCCAACTTTCAGAAGAGACACATTTGTCTGTTGGAACTGAACACACAATCATTCACAAACACCACTTGCACATTACAGAAACTTGGCTGGGAGTTATTGCCACATCCCCTGTACAGTCCTGACCTCGCTCCAAGCCATTTCCACATGTTTGGACCATTAAAAGCGTTCCTGGGTGTGTTTCAGATATGAAGTAGGCAGTCCGATTATAGTTTCAGTGTACTGAAAAAGTCTTTTACCTTAATGGTATCCAAGCGTTAGTGAAATGCTGGGAAAAGTGTAGCAGGGAATTGTACATAGAGAAATAAGTGTGGTTTTTAAGCTCATAACTGTGTTGTTATTTGGCATAATCATACTGTAAATCTACATTTACAGTACATACACAGTACATGCGCATATAATGTACATATATCATACAAATAATTTGCATATGCAATAACACAAAAAACCTTGTTTTTCAGTTTTTGTGCTTCCATTTTAGTTTATAAAGTTTATCAATGAAATGGCATGCATAATATAATGACACATAAGTTGTGACTTACCAATGTGACTTTCAGTAAGAGAATACTTCAGCTCCGCTGTTGGAAACAACCCTACAGGAAGTCTTTTTTGCTGACAGCAATTGCACTCTACAATAACTCTGCTCCGTGTCAGGAGCGGGATATTCTTCTGTCAAGTTGTATTGTCCTATGCACAATAAAGAAACATGTCTCCCCCATATAATGAAATTCTTCCCTTGCTGTTCCCCTAATGCCGCTAAAAAGTATATATATATATATAATATTTTTTAAGCATGAAACAGAATAAAAAAATAGAATAAGCATAAAATAAAATAATAAAAATAAATCTGGGTATAAAAAAATAATAGGTATATAAAAAGTAGATATTTTCAATAATCATGCATAACTGTTATTTTCTCCAAAATACAAACTTGTACATACATGCTGCTCACGTATTACTGTAGCCCAGGTTGTGCTGAATACAGTGTGGTTAGCTTTTAGACATTTATATGTTTATAAGTAACTGAAAAATATACAAATGTTTTTTTTTTTTTTTTTAATTTAATTAAGTCTGCAGTGTGTGTGCAAAGCTGCAATGGTTTGTGCAAATTGTGCAAATGATTGTACAAACGATTGTTCGTGATTGTTATTGTGCAGATGATTGTGCAAAGTCTGCAATGAATGACCAAGATCTGTGTCAGTAGTCGGAAACAGTTGAAAAGACCATGATTGCACACTCCTGTCAGCTATTTAGGAGTCTGATGGCAGTGGAAAAGAATGAGTTCCTGGATGAGTAGCCTGGATGACCTGCATCTCACACTTCTGTATCTCCGGCCTGAGGGAAACAGTGAGAACATTCTGTGCTCGGGATGAGTGGGGTCCTTCAGGACGGAGGCATGATGGTAGACAATGTATCATAGTGTATCATCTCTATACAGTACATATGCTCATGTACGTTCTGTTCTGCAGTGAAAAAGCTATAATGTTAAAACTGATAATATCCCATGAATGCATCTCAATATGACCATGTTCTTCATTTATTTTGTTAATCTATAACAGGGCTCTAGCCTTCTTCATAGAAGTTTTTGTTTTGATAATTTATTAATAGAGATTAATAGTAAACATTATACATTTAATTCATCCAAATAAAAATCTTTAAAAATGTTAACAATTACAACTAAAATAGTTGCACATTGTAACTGGACTTAAACAACTGCTGTGTGCATTTTGTTAGTCTATTTTCTGTGTTATGGATATGTAGATGTCACCTCATTCAAAGGTCTATTTAAGCGCTACCTTTTACTTTGTAGTTCTGGGGAGATATTTCCTGACGTTCTTAATCCTGTATAAAATCTACACTCACTCACTTAGCGTCTGTACCCCTTTAACCTGTGTATAGGATGGCAGTGGCCTGGAGGCTATCCCAAGAGCTTAGGACACAAAGCGGGGTACACCCTGAATGGGGGTGCCAATCCATCGCAGGGGACACACATACACACACTTACTGTGCATGCTCATTTGTACACTACAGGTATTTTGGGAATACCAGTTAGCTTAATTTGCATGTCTTTGTATTGTGGGAGGAAACCAGAGCACCCGGAGGGAACCCACTAAGAACGGGGAGAACATGCAAACTCCATGGACACAGACCCGAGGCGGGAATCCAACCCGGACCTGGAGGCGCAAGGCAACAGTGCTAACCACTAAGCCACTGTGCCACCTGAAGTCTACACAAAAAACACAAAATAATGTTGAACTACTCATGCAAAGACAATAAACTGAAAAGACTAAAGGCATCAGTTTTGCATCACCCTGAGTTTATTTCAATGTAATGCTGGCAAGCTTTAACAGAAGAGACACTTGAGCTAGCTGCTTTCATCTTTATATGTTAGGTGGCAGCAGGTGCATCTAAATCTGTTCAAGCAATCTAAACATCTGCCTGAGGCAGAGCCGGGATCAGCTTTGGTCTCAGAGGATGTGTGCGTCTGCCTGAGATATGCTTCAATAATGACTGAAAACAAAAAGAGTCTGACCTGGGAGCTTGTTGAAGATGACTAGTTTAGACCAGAACAGTCAGAAGAGGACATTCCAACTGATGACTCCTAAACATCCCGCATAACTTTTTGGTAGAGCACAATCTGAATCCAATTTGTAGGGGCTAGGGATAGGGTCCGTCCACATGCGAGATATAGCCATTGTTTCTATGTCAGTTACTTACGTGAACAGGTTGCCAAGTTGATGCCCAGTTGTATCTGAGTACATGGGGGTAGAGGACCATGCTAAATAATCCAACACCTCCAAGCTTCCCCTGCCCCCTTATATAAATATATTGATATATCGTATATACAGTAGATACATTCACCCTGAAGGGAAATATCAACCATTTTGAAAAGGCCTCAGCTGGGCCTTTTACAACATCTATTCTTATTAAGAATGTAATGTGTATGTTATTTGATTCACTTTGATTTGATCAATCAATTTCTTTACTATTTTTTTTATCATTCCATGTTGCATTAATATGCCACCCAAGCCGTAATGTTTATTTATTTATTTATCCTTAATAACAATTCGATTCCTCTTACAGCTATCTTGTACTTATTTCTGGTAATTTGGTGAGGATTTTCATCATGTACAGTATCACCATCATCTACTTTCCCATTTCTAAGCTCAGAAAAGATTTTATCCATGAACATCAATTTGAATAGAAACATCTACTAAATATAAATGCATAAGTACTTACTGTATAGTAAAAGTAATAAATCAGGTAGAGGCATGATTTATCAGCAAAAGCATGAGTCATATTATATTTCTGTATTCACATCTATGCAAGTATTTCATATAAAGCCCAGCAGAGTTTCATTTAAGCTGTACATTAGGTGAAATGAATTCTGATAGCCAGCATAGTCACACTTATATTTCACTCCTCGCTCTCTCTCTCTCTCTCTCTCTCGCACTTCCTACTTTCTCAGGCTGAATCTATGTTTGATGTCATTCTCGTTAAGTGACCAGTGAAAAGGTGCTTTGAAGTTTCTTGAAGGATTTTTTTCGCTGTGGTCCACTCACCAGGATCAGAAAAGCAGATGATTTAAACACATGCACACTTTTATCCGCCAACACACACAACGGACTATAAACCCAGAACACTATTAACTCATCATGAAGTCAAAGCTATAAAAATGGCCACGAAAAAACAGATGTTGTACATTTACCTTTCTTCTGGAATGTTAAACACACCATTGAAATATACCTTGTAATTTAACTATTGATATAATAATGCTGTGTACTTATGTAAAGTACTAATTATGTGAAGTATGTACTTCATATAAACTACTAATTATAAATCAAATAACACTGGAGTACCTTGAATCTTTTACATGTACATGAATTCACGTAACGGATTCAAACACAGATTATGTAAGTCATGTACTGTACACACTTAAAACGTGTATATTGGGTGGTTGGATGCTAGAAGTGTAATATTTGTTAATCTGAGCTTGTGACTCATGTTGTAGGCAGGCAGGAGTGGGATTCTGTGAAGGCACTCACCTTTCCTTTCATACAAAGAAACACTTATTCTCTTTTTTTATTCCCACAACTAGATGATACTGAACTTTCTCACACCCCTATTACCACCTTCACCAGAATCACACCTTAACCCACCTACAGATCCTTTCACACACACACGCACACACACACACACACAGTGCAGGTATCTCTTGTAACATTGTACACAGCAGATTTACACCTTGCTATTCGCATATTGGAAGAAATCTCTTTTCACGCGACAGGAGGCCATGTTTGGCTGTTTGACAGAATCGTGAAACTGAATTATACTCCCCATCCTACAGCAAAACTGAGGGGAATCTTTTAATGGCTTGCTGATAGCACTTTTGTTTATTATAAAGCCAAGCTGACAGCCTCCCCCTCAGCATCTCCAAAGCTGTATCTGAACTGCACCATGACACCTGTCACCACTATGAACATCAGACAGGAGCAGGCACTGGTGTCAAAACTCTTTCAGGCTAGACAGCAGGATGCATATGGCATTTTGTGCAATGTGAGTTTGTGTGCTAAGTCATCGTTAGCATGACCTGTGGTGACATAAATTTGGACTGCTGGCTTGGTGACAAACAGCATGGTTTTTCAGCTTTTGGTTGAAGTACAAATAGTACGAAGGCAAATACAGGAAATGCTGCTAACATTGGCTAAATCAGGTTTTTCTGTGTTAGCATTTTTAAGCTGCCTTTTTCAATAGGAAATGCAAGTTATTCGAACATATGCTAACCAGCCACTGTTTTAGGTTTTGTGAAACAATGCAGGTACAGATCTTATATTTAGAAAAAAATGCGATACGAGTCTCCTGAGTAAACTGATTTCCTGGTTTTCTATGCACAAAAATCTACTCATTGATGTGGCACTCAGTGGTACTCAGTGGTACTCAGATAACCACTCTGTACACTCATGATGAGCTGAGAGCATCTCAGAATGCACAATAGGTGAAATCTTTTGTGGGATTAAATACAACAACAGAAAGCCACACTGAATTTGATTCTCGTCAGCCAAGGACAGGACTCTACAGTGGGCACCGGGTGACAGTTTAGTGAAAAAACTGTAACCTGCTTTGTGTGGGTTAATGCAGTGCACCGGTGTCACATGACTGGCTGATAAATGAATAACAGCATGAATGAACAGGTGTGCAGATGTTCCCAATAAAATGGTTAATTAGTGTATATTGCATTTAGAAAGGAAAATGCAAACTTTCCCTCTTTCGCTAATGAATTAACAAACAGCACTTTTAGTAATAAAGGAACATCTGGGAAATCCAATACAATAAATGTATTTGCTGATAAAACAAATTATGCACATTTCTGTACTCAAAGCCAGTCCTGACTTCATGTCAAGTCTGCCAAAGGGGTCCTCCTACCCGACCAGTGTGTCAAGTAAACGATTTGACATTGCATCATAATCACACCTGTAAATGCACGGTTTACCTATAAATTATATATACTGTAATACTGCTATTCATTATGTCAGTTCATTTTATATATTTTGAAATGTAAAATGCTATACTTAATAGTGATAATTTACTGATAGATGTGTATCCATGCAATGCACAGATAATCATTATTTTAAGTTTAATTTTTAATCAGTAGTCATTGTCAATCAATTATCATTCCATCTTGAAGTAGTCCAGTGGGGTAAGTAAACCATGACTGGGAGACAAGAGCATTAATGTGTTGTTTAAAAAAATTCATTTGGTTAGGCGTGCTATCACACTCATAAACTGGCTGCAGAGAAGCTCAAGTTTCATTTCATGCATGTGCATATGAAAGCTTTTTGGCCCACTGGTGTTTATGTAATGCAATACATAGTTGATAACTAAGTACCATCAATCAAACACTGCTGTGAGAAGTACTGAAGAAACAGTCGTCATTTAAAGATAGCCAAGGACTCCACCACCTACTGTAGGTGACAGAACAGATGAGAGTCTAGAAACAGGTCTTCCTTGATCCCAATGAGATGGTGGGACTTGTAAGATGGCCTGGTGCATTGTGGAAGCAATTGGGTCTAATGAACAGGTGGTGTGATTGGAGGTCGAGATGCTGTGCTGAATCTTATCAGTTGACAGGTTGGAGAAGCGGAGGGAAGGTCCTGAAATGCTGCTGTAGGGGTTGGGTTGGGAGCAAAGGTCTGACGGATTGCTGCAATTTTCCCGTCGTACAATGTGGGGAAGTCATCAGCAGTCAGAGAGGATGGAGCAGTAGGAGCCTGTGAGTTGAAGAGTGAAGAGAAGATATTGTGCCAGGATCATGTACACAGGCTTCCAGCTTTTCCCTGTAGAAGTCACGCCACATGACAATTTGGAGAGAAGAGCACGGTAAGAGACAAGATATGCATCAAGCTATGATTTCGTCCATCTTAACTCTCTTAGTTCTTAATACTGCAAGTTGCACTGATGCACTTCAAGTTAATGCATCAACTTTACTGTTATTTGCTGACATAAGTCTTGGAAAGGAGAGAACACAAGCTGATTTTTGTTTAAATTTCACTGATTATAGTTCTTCTTCATCTGCTCATTAAAATCGTCAACAGTGACATTTCACTTTGACTTGAGAGAAGCCTTGAGTAATTTGTGGGGCCATACACAACTTACATAGTGCATGGATAGGGCCTTCTGGCATTGTATAACACGAGATTGTATAAAATACTGAAAGCATTGTGCCAACTGTATGAGCCGTGTTCATGTCAAATTTGGACTTGGTGATGGATTGATGTGAAAATAAGCAATACAAAAACCAGATAATTATGATGAGTATGATGGGACACTCTTAGTCACAGTAAAAGATTTGAAAGGATAATGTGTCGCCAACCTCTCTCCAAGCCCATTCCACATGTTTGGGCCGTTACAGTATTTCCTGGGAGGCCAGCATTTCAGACACACAGCAGGCGGTCTGATCATCGATCTGGCATGGTGAGAACTTTACTTCCTTGATGGTATCCAAGCACTAGTGAACCACTGGGATAAGTGCCTTAGTGTAGCAGGGGGTTATATAGAGAAATAAAGGCAGGTTTTTACTCTCATAACTGTGGTTGTTATTCTGCAGCATCAAAAGTCCTGGTTTGACTTGAATACCCGCATATAATTCATAGTCTATTCAACACTCCTGAGGTTCTGCAAGGAAGATACCTGTGGTGGAAGGAACCAGACCAAATCTCACTTTATTCTGCACTGAAATGCTTCAAGGGTATCACGATGTGGTAACAGGTTGTGCTGCAGTTTCACACCTTCCAGGTCTGTGGTCTGATCCTTATTTTGAACTACTGTGTTTTGCTTTCACATGAGTTTCCTCTAGGTCTTCCAGTTTCCACCCACTTTTCAGTAACATGCCAGTAGCTATACACACACACACACACACACACACACACACACACACACACACACACACACACACACACACACACACACACACACACACACACACACAACTCTGGATACCACTAATAATAATAATATAGCTCTGGGAAAATAAATAAAAGACCACTGCAAAATTATTAATTATTACAGTTATTAATATTATTACAGGTGTAACTGTCCGTATTGGTGAACAGTTGTGTTTCATTTTTTTGTGAACTGACAATATTTCTCCTAAATTCAAAATATAACTATTGCTATTTAGTGTGTATATTTAAAGGAAATGCCAACACTGCAACCCATCATAACCCAAGATCATGCTTTCCACATGGTGCTTTAACACCAAGTTTTTGCAGCGTGTCAGTAGTGTAGGCAGTAATGTGTGGATGTGCATCGTCATTAAGAAACAGCTTTACCTCAGTGCTCTACCTTCTTTTATACTTAAAAGAAAGCATCCTTACAGCAATGCTTGCCAGAGTATCTGCTATTAAGTGCATGTGACTAAACTGTTACTATAGAAACAATAGGTAGTAGAATGAGCTAAACAGTTTAAACCCTTGATTTGCCTTTCAGGAGGAACTGTGCAATTACAGAGAATCCAACATTACTGTGATCTAAAACAATTCAATAACTTGACAAAGAGATGCTCTCACCTAATTTGCAAACAGATACATACAGTACAGAAGAAATAATGTTTGTTTTAGATCACAGTAGCTCTGGAGCCTATGCTAGAAATACTGCATACATGGTACAGGAAGAACATGCGACTGAAAATCATCACAATACTGAGGATCTGAGGCCCCCAGTGCTATACAATACGGGGTACAGACTCTAGTATTCAAGGCGTGTATCATTCAGACAGACTCGATATCGTCTATCTGCTGCTGAGGATGGCCCTATGTGGGGATGCGTGTGGTGACTGATGACTATGAAGATAGTTTTGGCTGATGTGGGAAGTTTTTTTTTTTTTTTTCTGTGATGGGTTGTGACTGCAGTTGCTCAATAGCTGCAGAAATGAAATGAACAGTTTTGCACCCGTGGACTTTATATCAACTCAAACACCTTGTCTGTTATATAATTGAACTTTCAACCATAAAGCACACAAATTTTCATGGACTGATTTATGCTTGCACTATCTGATATCACCCAAATGAGGATGAGTTCCTTTTTTGAGTCTGGATAATCTCAAGGTTTCTTCCTATTGCCATTTCAGGGAGTTTTTTTTTTTCTTTTTCTTGCCACCGTCGCCTGTGGCTCGCTCATCAGGGACAAAATCATAATAATACATGTTTTTTTTCCCTACATTTTTTTCAATTTCTGTTCATAATTGTTAATAACTGTACATATTTCTGTAAACCTGCTTTGCGACAATGCCCATTGTTAAAAGCACTATACAAATACATTTCAAATAAATTGAACTGAATTCAGACCACCCATTGTGTTGTTATGGGATCCAGTAAATTGAAATATCTAAAGTATTATGTTATGGAACTTTTTTTTTCCCCTCATACCTGTATAAGGCAAAGCAGCAGAGAAAAATGTGTTCAGTGAGGTTCATTCATGGCAACTCAGAACTGTTAATAAGATCCTTCTACAGCATAAGACTGCCGGATAGAGCTCCACTGTAGCAAAATAGGAAATCTAGGCAACTCAAGCAAATTCAAAAGCACCTCAGGACTTCTTCCTGGGATGTCTGACAGAGCAAGCAAATGTTTTCGCTCTCACTTAAATCTTAATTAAGAAGCAGTGACCTCTGTGTCAATCTGCTGCCAGTTGAGTGAACGGGCATCTGTGTACGGCTACCACCTGGCACTGGCAGAGGAACACAGGCAGTCGCCGGGGGCAACGAAGACTGCCATCGCTCTACTTCTTTCTCTCTCTCTCTCTCTCTCTCTCTCTCTCTCTCTCTCTCTCTCTCTCTCTCTCTCTCGCTGTCTCTCGTCTGTGTGATCAGAGACAGATTGCTAAGTCTGGTACTAATGGGATGTAGCGTGTGTGCACGCGTGTGCGTTCACAGTCTCACACTCCCTTGGCATCTGCTGTTAACTGATGTCATCTGAGCTCTGGGCTCTGGTACGGAGTAGATCGACTCAGCTGGAGAAGCTTAAGGAGACAGGCAGTAATTGTGCCCACCTACCCTCAGTGGAAAGTAAGACTATAGAGAGGAGATGTGTAGTACTATGGAAGGAAAGCAAAAGAGAATCTGGGAATCGATTTAAATGAAGAAAAAGGAAACAAAAAATACAGGAAATGAAAGTTTTAAAAAGTTTTAAAATGGTCTTTTGTTTGTTATAACATAATGCTATTTGCAGATGTTTTTCCTCTAATTTGGTCACCTGTCAGTTGTACATTCACAGCATTTGGCAGACACCCTTTATCCAGAGCAACTTACTGTACATTTTCTCTCATTATACATCTGAGCAGTTGAAGGTTGAGGGGCTCGCTGGCAACAGAAGCAATTTGGGGGTGATGCGTTTGAACCCCGGACCATCCGATCAATAGTCCAACAGCTTAAACAATGAGCTAACCTTCCCTGTCCGTCACCTTCCGCCAGCCAGCTCTCATAAAACATTGTTAAAAGCACTATACAAATACATTTCAAATAAACTGAACTGAATTCAAACCACCCATTGTGTTGTTATAGGATCCAGTAAATTGAAATATCTACCGACAAGCACGGACAAAGGCAAACAAGTTCTTCCTCTGGAACATGTACACTCATACATGTGATTTAAACATGTTGAACAGATGTTCATTATAAGTATACTGTGAGTAAGAACCCTGAGATGAGTACAGGACAGACTTTATTATAATAGTAGGAGTTCTTATAGTAGGAACAAAAATCCCTGTTCCTAACACACCCACGGCAGGTAATGAAGTTGCCTGGATTGCAGTTTAAATGAAGAATTGAGACAGTTAGAATGAGAAGTGTTACTCTCTGGATATTTCTCATACTGTTCTTCTGTACGTTCCATACATAATGGTTATGAATAGGGCTGAATGTTCTGTTTGTGTGTGCGTGTGTGTGTGTGAGTGTGTTGTGTCCGACTGAGAATGAAACCCAGTAGTTGATGTTTTATTCATGACAGGAGACTCATAAAGATCTCTGCGAGAGAAAAATGTAGATATTTCATTATTTTCTTGAAGGGAGTTGTTCTCAGCCTGTAATGATGCATTGAAGGACATGTTGCTCCCTCACACATGTGCAGCTTGAATGGAGGCCGGTGTGATATACACCCATACTAAAACCAGTCGCACCGGTTAGCCTTGTCGCCCTCGTCCCCCTTTTCTGTTTTATTTTGCTCTGTAGCCTTTGTAAGGTCTATCATTTGTCTTCGCTCTTAGGCAATACCGCGCCATTCACTCTTCACCTCACGTCTCCTCATGAGTCAACGTGTAAAAGGTGACATGCACATTAATTCACTCTAACACAAACACGTTTCTCAGTAAAAGACTCTGCAATTTCACAGATTATCAAAATCGCCTCATCTGCATTTCAACCACGTAGCACTGACTCTAGTAGTTATCTTCTTTTATTCATATTTATTTGTTAGCGCCATTGTTATTTAGCTTGTAATTCTGTTGTGTTTGTTTCCCTGCCTCACATTATCGTCTGTGAGAACTGATTATACAGGCATATTAGGAGGAAGTGAAGAATGACAAATTGTGCATTAAGCTTAGGAAAATTAAAAACAAGTTTAACCATGGACCATAAAATAAAGCAGGTGGATACTGTATGTGTGGGGTTAAATAGAAATGTTGCTCAAGAACTTCGCCCCAATCTTTAGTTAACAAGAATGGTAAGTGGTGTGCACAGCGTGGGTACTGTAATTTAAATAGAAATGCAAGTCATTTACATATATAACATAGCATTTATATTACAGTTGTGCATTGCTTAACAGAGACATGGGGGCAGAGGCAGGTCGGTTGTTAAGGCGTTTTACTGCTTATCAGGAGGTCCCTGGTTCGAGGCCCGATGCCACTTGGCTTCCACTGTTGAACTCTTGAGTAGGGTCCCCCCCCCCCCACGTGCTCAGATACAATCAGGTGTCGAGCTGGCAACCCTACCTGTAAGTTACTGACACAGAAACATAGAAAGAACCTCCAGGGTGGGGAGAATCCATTGCCAGATAACACATGGACAGACCCTATCCTATCCCATCCTTATCAAAGGCATACTTTCATTTTAAAATTGAACTTTCATACCCAAGGTAATTGTTAATAGCTGTGTACTGTATACACACCAATCAGCCATAACATTAACTCATGCACATTGGTTATCAATTATATACCAGTAAACTGATGACAGGATCAAGGGGACCCAAGGCTCACCCATGCTCACAGGGAGAAATGGACAACCTGTCCAGTCCAATCACAAAGAAAAGTCAGTGCAGCACAAGTTGCCAAAAAAAAACAAAAAAAACTGGCCACGATAGAAAGGCACCAAAACACCCAGTGCACCACAGCCCACCATGCATCAGGGTCCAGCATGGTGGACAAGGTCAAAACTGCTTGTCTGGTCTCCAAACTCAGCAGATCCCAATCCGATTTTGCACCCATGGCACCAAAAAGCACAATCCCCACGGCCCACGGCAGCCGAAGGAACCACCGCTAGCATTCCAGTGTGAGACACCATACCCTCAGAGATCTTGTTGTGTCATTGGGCCAGAACTGCACAGGCGGCACAAGGGGTATATTTGATTGGTAAAGTAAAATCTGTTTCACTAATGCAGAAACTTTATTTATGTTCTTTCTCATGACTTTGCCAGAAATATAATACTGCATGTCCATGACATCACTGATTCTCAGAATGTCATATTTTTTTAATTAATCTTTTTTAACTACTTTATCTAGGTCTGGGTCACTGTGAATCAAAAGTTTATCCCAGGAACACCCATAAAAATTAAGAGTAGAGAGCATATTTTGGGAGATGGAGGGAAACTTGAGACCCATGTACAGTATGCAAGGAGAAAAGATGGAAAATTGTAAATAAAAGCTGCACTGTGACATGGTGCTGTCAAATGGTATGAAATAATACATAAACTGTCAGCAACCATAGAAGTATGGCATCATTCATATCCCAACCCCTTGATAAATGGATGGATGGATGGATGGATGGATGAATGGATGAATAAAGGGTTGAATTGGTGAATGGATGGCTGAATAGAGAACAAACAGGCAACTGAAACAGATTAGAATTAAAAAAATCTCAGTGATTGATTGTGACACTCCTACCAGTGACAGGAAATTGTAGGCAGTATAATTTCCTGCAAGTCATCATTTTTCCTTAAGCCAGTACAAACCTGTTGGCCAGCTTTCCCATTCAACCCTTTCTGTTCATTCTTCTGTCTGTAATAGTCAATATATCATAAGGTAGTGTCTTCCTCACAGGTGTCCTTTTTGTTTTGTTTGGCCATTGATCGAACTTGAGGTATTAATATTCCTGAATGCTGGAAGCATCCTGAATACTAAGCAATCGCAGCATGCCTGCCAGAAGGTTTGTCTTTGCACATCTCTGAACCATGAGAAAAGTTAAAGCATATTAAAGACCTGACTGTGGAATTTTGTTATTTTAGAAGACATCAACTTCTTGTCTTTAACCAACTACTATTCATTGATTTAATTTGCATTTAATGATATATGTAATAAATCAAAATTTCTAATACATTTGACCTTTAAATGATGAGTAATCACTCTGATCATAAACATTATCCTCATCAGTCTCTCCAGACTTATCACTGGAGGTAAATGTCAAATATGGGATTTGACCAACAGGACAAACAGGACCCTCATCACTGCATCCTGGCTTGACTGATTACTGTTTGGTCTTATGTAAGTTCTGAAATAATAGTCGAATCAATGAGATGAATGTTTCCTTTAAATTAATGTTTAAATCTATATGTATACCATACGTTTGGGGTAACGTAGGATTATGTAAACAGCTATAAAGAGGATTGTGCAAAAGGCTATGGGCAGTAATGAGCTGCACAAAGTCAATATTTGCTGTTACAGCACTTTTTAAAATGCATCAAGGAGCCTTAGGTATGCTTTGTGAAATTTTATAAGGAAATTGTCTAATCGATTGAGCTGGAGAATTCCACACTTAATTAGAGTTCTTTGTCATAATGACTTACAAACATTTTTTATGTTATATTACTTTTTACGTTTTGTTAAAGAGTAATGCTTGGAAAATGTTCTTTCAATGACTCAATTCAGTCTTAAATTAAATATCTTATGTAATCGATTCATTTACTTTCATAAAATAGAGGTGTATAAACCAAAACCTAAAAATCTGTTGCAATGGCCAATAAAATATATATAGTACAGTATATGCTATAGCGTTACACTTACACTTATAACGTATAAGTGTAGCTGAATTGTGCATCACTCCTCTATCTGGGTATATATAGGCTGAACTATATATATAGGCTGAACTAGTACTGAACCGTACTAGTACATTATGTAGGTATTCGGTTATTGTCTGTAGCTTCTATGCAAAGCTTGGGACACAGAAAGGTTCATGAAATGTCTGGTCAGTGATGGTCTAATAGTTGTTACTTTCTATTAAAGAAAGAAGTAAAATAGGGATCTTCAGCTTCAGTCCTGTAGGGCAAGTGTCCAGCACAATTTGTAATTTACCAACAGCTAAACACAAGCACTGAACCTAATAATTAACAGATTAGTTGAATCAGCTGTGTTTGAGCAAAAGAATCAACAAACTAGATGAGCTCACAGATGAGCTACTGTCCCACCAAAACAAATGCCCCTATATGATGCGTGTAACTAATAAACTGTTATGAATCTAAACAGTTATGAGTGTATTGAAAAAGACCTTCTAAGTCTTAGCCACACTTGGGCTACTAACCATATCTTCATAAAGAGAGTCTAGCAGCCCCTGAGGCCAGTACAGTCCTAATCCTCTTACAATTAACCTTGCTAATAGGAGTCATGAGCAAGAGCCAAGAGCAATGATTCACTTTTTAAAAAAAATTATATTTAGAAAATTATTTTAACACTTTGCTCAAGAGGTAGCAGTTGAACTTGAAGTTCACCTCTTAGTATCTTTGCACCACCACCACCTCCACCACGACCACCACCATATTTGATTACTACAGAAAGAAATCCATGCTCATTGATCTCCATGTTATGATAGTTAAAGAAAGCTCCATTGGGAAGTCATTACTCACAAGGATAGCACTGGGGAAAGCAGAGAATCTTGGCTTATTAGATGAAATCGATGACCTCTAAGAAACACGATCAAAGATAAAAAGAAATAAGAGCGAGAAAGAGAGGAAGAGAGAGAGAGAGAAAAGACGTGACTGTCTGAGAGCAGTTCCTGGAGACAGCACGGAACATCACCTAGCAACCACCCAAATATTCCCTGAACCCCAGAAAGAGCTGCTTAGTGATAACACGTCATCGCTGCAGAGACCCTGTGCAGCAGACTGCAAAAACACAGAGTGACGAGATCTTTCAGTTTGACCCCTGTTTCCTGAAACATGATTCCCTGAACCAGTATTTTTTTTTTCATTACCTAAATGACAATCCTTTACACCTTATCACGTCTAAATTGATTATTTGCCCAAAATCAAAGCCATGGCAACAACCTCTCAACCTCTCTCAAAAGATTAAGTAAAAAAAAAAAAGTGAAGGAAGGAAAGACATGTCAGACTGGTTACTAGCAAGATCGTGGATAAAAAAAAAAAAGAGGAATCACTAAAAGAAGTTCATCTATTTGTTTTCAACAGCATTCAGAGTTGTTGAATGGAGCTGACAGAGCTGTGCATGGCTTTTTCAAAAAAAAAAAAAAACATTGACTAAACTATGTCAATTTGCATTGATCGCCTTTGAAGGGGACATGCAGATGAGCTTAATGAACCCTTACAATAGTGCTCCTTCCTCTACGGCTCTGTCTTTATTTTTTATTTTTTAATGCTAAAAGAAGAGATTAGGAACTCACTACCGAAGCTCAAAGGTCATGAATGAAAAATTTTATCTAGCTATAAATTTTCTGGTCAGGAAAAAAAAAAAATCCTTTGATGGGATATTCAGTATATCATACAGTATATTCAGGTCATCAGTTGCCACATAACATTGCTGAGCCTATACCTGACCAACTGAAGCAACCTCAGATCACAACACTGGTTTCTAAGGCTTGTACAATGGGCACTATGCATGATGAACAGTGACATTCTTTTTAGCCAGGCAGTATATCAGCATGTCTACTTTCACTGTGTTCCATCTACTATAAGCGATCATCACTATCTACATTATATCACGTTTTTTTGCATGTATCTTTACTATGATCTACCATCCCACAAGCTGTTTTACTGTAAAAAAAAAAATCCTGCTCAACCTCAAAACAGTTAAAAGTCATACAGAAGTTAAGTAAAATTAGAAGGTTAAGCACATGTACATTACAAATAAGGTGCTACTGTCAAGTTTCATACATCAGCTACTTATCATTATTTCATATCGTAAGAGCTGTGTGATCTGCAAATGTGCAAACTCAGCTCTTAAAAGTCAGATTTCCTCTTGTAGTCTCCTGCATATCTTATTTGATAGTTGCCTCCTGCTATGCAGGAAACGTCTGCATAATCAGAGCACGGACGGCCCGGTTGCCAGATCAGCTAGTGCTCGTTCGCTGAGGGTTCATTGAAGCTCCATCATTCAGGAGGCACCCATGGTCAATAACAGAAGGGCATCCTTTATAACATTGTAAACAGTCTTACTTTGTAAGATTAAATTAGTTATTAAATTAGTCACTAATGATGAATAGAGTTTCCTTAGACCACAGCACTATTGAATTCTCTAATCTGATTGGTCAGAAAGTGTTGATTTTATTAACAGTTCTTAAGTAACAGTTCACTTGTACACCAACGCAAACTAAAAATTTATATGATTATTGGTAGTCTCCAGTGTCACTTTGAGTTGAGAACAAGCTGCATTTTATTTTGTCTTAATAAATTCTAGAGAGTAAAAAAAAGAGAAACTGGTAAATTAACTATTTTTGTAACATTACACAAGGTTTAATAATAATAAAAAAACATGCAATTTTTCATTCTTTGACAAGTTATGCCTAAAGGAATTTAAAACACATTTGACATACAGTACTTTTAATAAACAAATCATCAACTTTGGCATGGAAATGTATTATACCTTACACTTCCTTGTCAAACATTTCCTTTGCCACAAAATGCTTTTTTTCCCTCTATATACTGTACAGTACTGTGGAAAGGTCTTGAGGCATTTTTACTTCACTACAAATTTAACTTCCAAAGAGACAGACTTTCTTGTGTCTCAAATGTAGGCTTGATTTATTTGGAATATTTTGGCTCTCATTTTCAGTCCAGACAGAGAACCCTGACAGTTTCACAGATATGTTTTTTTTTTTTTGCCACACAGCAAAAAATTAAATGATAAACATAGTATAAATATCAGTTACATCTTTCCACAATATACTGTATAACCTATTAAAATAAATATAATCCTCATTGTCAAAAAGCAAGTGCTTCACCGCTAGAGAATGGCCACAAAAGACAGAAAAACAGCTTTTTACATAAACTGTAATTTTATGAGTAAGAAAATGGCTTTCTGAAATTTACAAGGTCTTAATTTGGGTCTAGGTTCATTTTGATATCAAGTAGCTCTTTTAATTGTTTACTAATGTCACAGAAATGGAGGTGTTTAAAATGGGTTATTTGTCCAAAAGCATAGGAACAAACAGATGCTCTGTAATAAAAAAGGGATGCTTATTACTTTGGCAGAGTGAATCATTTCTACTTTTATGAGAGAATCTCTCATAACTGTTCTGTCCTGTTCAGTATTGCCTGACACTCACATATAAAAGGGGGGCAAAAAAGTGAATTTGGAAATGCAGATTGGTTATATTAACACATTGTGTCATGTCATACAGTTCTAGAGATATTAAAAAACCCACTGTCATATCTGGCTTCTGTGCATGGACTTTGCTAGAAGCAATTAAAAAGAGAGGTGCAGCATGTTACCGATAAACGGCAGCCAAGTTCAGCTTAATGCTGTATGGCAGACATGCTTATTATTCTCACACTGGCTCAGATTCTCACATATCAGCACTCAGGAGAGATAGAAGCTGGTAGCCTGCATGTGAGCATACAGGGTATGTGTGTATCACCGTTTGAATGCGTAATGATAAAGAAGAAGAAGAAGAACCCGAGTTCAATGCATCAAGTAACAGCCTGTTCTTTAATTGGGTGGTAATTATACAGTAATAGTCATAAACTTAGATATAAATCTGCCCATTTTATGTGTGAATTTTTGAAAGTACTGTGGATTTACTGTGTCACCCCAGATATAATGCTTTAAGTCTATAAATAAGGCAGGTGGGTTTATGGTGGTAGAAAAACAGTGCCCCCCACTGGAGTCTTCAACATTTCTCCGGCAGCTATAGACTGAACCGCTGAGATTTTAAATTAAATCCACAAGAAAGAGCTGACATAACAACCAAGCAGTGAGGAATCAAATGCAGAAAGAGCTTGCTTATTTAAGGATGTTTGGGTCGAGGCTATGTCCATACAGTTGAGTCACTGGCAATCTTTAAACAATGACCAAAGACCTATCTGTTTCTTCAATATTTGGGTTATCCCACCCAACCAATGAATAAATAAATAAATAAATTCGCAATCGCAACAGTGTTTGACTGATGGTACTTAGCTAGTAACCTAGTGACCCATTGTAAGGATCTATCTAATGATGGAAACTTCAAAGCTTTTTTGTAATTCTCTCTGGATAGGAGCATCTGCCAAATGCCAAAATGTGTAAATGTTTGCAGAATATCTAATTTGTGCGTAATGTTGGCACATGATGAGATTACTTAATTGCCTTCATGAGACAGGACGACACCATAGGCATGGAAAACCCCACAGAGGCAGTAAGCTGAACAACCTGGAACTGTGAGATGTGAGACTGCCCACCACACCAACATCCTACCCAAGCATGTGGGTATTGTAGGTAATAAAATTACCCTTCAGTTTTGTAATGGGTCAGTTTTGTAATGGTGCATACTGAGTTGGCAGTGGGGCTAAAGTATATATCAAGTATGATATCCCATGACATATTATCTTATAGGTTCAAGTTACACAATTTATATATTTTATAATATAATATACAATTTATAATTTGTGAGTACTCATGGGCTATACCCTTATAAAAATATATAACTATAACATTACAATGATGTTATATATATATATATATATATATATATATATAAAACATCATTGTAATGTTATGTAATGTTATGTTATATATATATATATATATATATATATATATATATATATATATATATATATATATATATCATGTCATTACCAAGAATGAATTGAAATTGTGGTAAGCATCTCAGAAATGGGACTTGAGTTCAGAGTTGGGGCGCAATGTACAGGTAAGGGGTATGGCTTATATCAAGATAATACCATGTTATTATATGAACTGACAGCAGAGTTGTACACTATACACAATATTGCCGTCTCCATTTTAAAGTTAGCCTCTGACAAGCCAAGACTCCAGGATAATAATATTTTTTTTGTGTGTGTGTGTCTGTGAAATGGCAGATTATTAATATTTCACAAAACCACATTCATATCATTTAGATGGCACATGAATTATGCGGTTCTGAGCCTGATGAAATGCCTGTGATATTTTATACAATGAATTGGGGTCATACAGGTTGCAGCGGGCATTAGAAGTAATTTGGAATCTCTTACCTTTATCTCTAGTTTTATTATGCGGGGGAAAGGCTAAGTAATTCATTCACAAAATTCACATTTTATCGTCGGACATCTTTTCTTTTTGTAAATGTTTAGTTTTAGCCCATTTCCTGGTAAATTCAGTGACCTTTGAGAAAGAAATGTGTAGAGTTGGTTAAAACCTGGCCATAAACTTATTTTATGTGGTTGATTTATTTCAACTACAATAGTTCCGTTCTTGTAGAGACATGTGGGCTTAATTCATCATCAGTGATTGTTCGAAAGGAAGAAAAAACAAGCAGAGCACTTAGTTCCTACTAGTATTGATGATAATAATAATAAACTAATAATTATCATAATAATAATACAATTTAACAATTGTATAATCAATAAAAAAATGAAAAAATAAAAAAGAATTTATATATATATATATATATATATATATATATATATATATATATATATATATATATAGGCTTACGGTTAACAATTATTTTTTTTCCCTTTATTAGAAATTTAGACTTTTATTTACATACATTATAATTACATATTAGACATTTTACATTTAATCTCTCAAGTGCTCAAAGAGTCCACCTTCTTGATAATAATAATTTTTATATCTAAAACGTGATTGTGAAGGTGAAGCAGATAATGAAGTAACTGTAACCCTACTTTTGGCCCACCCTGTGTAGTATTTTCTCTCTCTCTATATATATATAAATTGTATACATGTATTAATAGTAGTGCTGTACATGTGTTGACTGAGATACGGCTCCTGTCTGCCGTTTGAGAACGGAGCGGGTCACGTGACCAGAACCCGCGCCCTAATTGGTCATATAGACTCAGTACGGAAGTAACTGCAGGAAGTTTTTTCCCGTGAATTTCACTTTGTAATTTCGTGTGTGTGTGCGCGCGCGTGTGGAGGAGCATGAGGGCGTCGTTAGCGGTGCAGAGGTTAGCTGCCCTGAGTGGGGCCCTGGCGGTCAGTGCCTGCGCTCATGGGGCTCATGGTGAGCTCATTTTATTGATCAATTTTCTTTTTTTCCCCTCCTCGTAACCTTGATTACTTAACTAACTTAAGTTAACGCTTTGAGTAAATTAATAATAATAAGAGCATTTGCAATTTAAACATTTCTACTGATTCAACTGTGACTATGACTTTGATTTTTATTTTAGTGTTCAAAGAGAGGAGCAAGGATGACTACCAGAGAGAGGTGTGTATACTTACAGGTGTTAAGCAAACCACTATTATAAGCAATCCAGAAAAATAAATATTGTTGTGCATTATTATACAACAGTTCCACAAGTGGTGATATTAGACTGTAACAGCACCTGGACATTTATGAGTATGTATCACTCCGTGTGCCAGGTGTTCTACAGTTGTTAATTACACTAACTGTCTGTCACAGCATGGGTGTTAGTAGGTCTGTACGGTCCACCGTACTAATCGGAGTGCAGCTACCTGTCGAAAACCCACATTCAAAACCAGAAAGAAGCACTTTCAGCTAGAAAACACATCTGCTTACAATGTGCCATATGCCAACACTTTGACTCCTTAATAATTGCTTCTAAGTTATTCTTCATTGCATCTGAACTATCAGTGTTTGTTTATTTACAGCTTCAAAGCAAACTAGCTCCTAACACAAAGCTGAAAGCAGACCTGCTGTACTTTCACCCATGCTGAAACCGACGGTGTAATTAATGAATATCAGAACACCTGGAATGGGAAACGATACACATAGTTAAATGTCCCAGTGCTGTTACTGTCTATTATCACCACTTCCTCTCATCCAATCAGATCACTCAATCAGAACTAATTGTGGTATAAAGAGGGATAAATAATGACTTTGAGGGGTACTGTCATAGGAAAATATTTGCAGTGATTACCATAACTTATTAACACACTATTATTTCTCTTCTCATCATGTATTGTTTTTTACTCAACTAATTAATACTATCCTCAGCTCTACCGCACGGCTACTACCTATCATTTCTACCACAGTTTGGCTCTTTTAGGAGCCTCTCAATGCAGGAAACCTGCACTGGTAAGCACTTATGCATTACATAAAAAATAATCAAACAAACATGTGATCCAGCAGTACATCTTTATAAAGAACTCCTACTGACTTATATTTATGCTAATTTTGCATGTATAATGTTGCCTCTGTATTTTTAGGCCGGAGCAATTCTCCTGACAGGCATGGGCTGCTTCTGTGGTCCTCTCTACCACCAAGCTTTAACGGGTGATCCCTCCTTCAGCATGCTGGCACCTATCGGGGGAGTGCTTTTCATCGTCGGCTGGCTTGCCATGGCTGTCTGAGCATTGACCTTCCATTTCTTTTTAACACAGCCTCCTGATTGTTGACAATTGCTTTCTGACAGGGAGTGTTGGTGATATGAAGGGGAGGGTGGAGTTGTTCAGTCACATATTGAAGATCATGATAAAGCTTGTAGATCACATTTGTACTTTTACAAAAAAAAATCATACAGGGAAAAAGATAAATTGAATTATGACCAAATGGTGAGTAGTAGATGGCTACATTCATATTATTTAGTGGCCCAAATCAAATTTATTTATTTATTTTTGGCCTGAGATGTAGGCTTTTATTCAGTGATTTGTATATCTTTTTCAAAATTACAATTAAAGATTATAACATGTATACATATATTTGTCAGTAATAATTCTGAAAATTAGAAACAAAATATTCATATTTAAGTTCTCAGTCACAGCAGGCAAGCTCAAATAAAACGTTATAAATCCAGTGGAAGTCAGTGTACATGTGCTGGCTAAGATAGTGTTGCTTTCTGGCGTTTATGAACGGGGCGGGTCACGTGATCCGACCCCGCACCCTAATTGGTCGATTTGACTCAATACGGAAGTATCTCCAGGAAATTACTCTCGTGAATGTCACCTGTTTCTTCTGTTGCGTGTGTCTGTGAGTGTACAGGAGTATGAGCGCGACGTTAGCGGTGCAGAGGTTAGCTGCCCTGAGCGGGGCTCTGGCGGTCGGTGCTGGAGCTTATGGGGCTCATGGTGAGCTCGTTACTTTTGTTTTTTTTGTGTGTGTTTTTTCCCCCTTCTAGTATTAAGTCACTGAGTTGGCTGGGTTACTTATATAACTTACTTGAGTTAACAAGTTATCCCACATTGTAAACTAGTAATACGAGAAGGAGCATTTACTGTGGGATAATATCTACTGACTTAACTGTGACTGTACAGAATCATTTGTACATTCCTCGTTTCATTTCTATCCTAGGTTTCAGACGGAGTAACAGGGATGACTACCAGAAAGAGGTGTGTGTGTGTGTGTGTGTGTGTGTGTGTGTGCTTATTAAGCAAAACACTATCATAAGCAATCCAGTATAATAAATATTGCCATGCATTCTTATACCACAGTGCAGTAGATTTCTCAAATCTCAAGTTGTTGTATACATTTCTATAACAGCAGCTTCTAAAGCTCTGGCTGTACTGTACATGCTATGTACGTTATTTAATATATCACCGTTAAAGGTACGAGGGGTTATCAAAAAGTTTGGAGACTAGTTTTGTTACAGATTACAATTATTTAATTATTATAGTTATTACTTGACCAAGTGCATGCTTATCTTTTTTGACTTTCATGGCATTGTGCATTAGGAATTCATCCCCCAGGGGCCAGACCGTCAGTAGCGAATATTTCTACCAGGTTTTAAGTTGTCTGAGGGAGGATGTACAGTGAAAAAAAAGAGCTTTTCAACAGAGTTAATCTTTTTTGATACCCACTTGTAACCATTCAATAATCAATCATCATCGATGATTCAATGGAATAAATCACTTTGCGAAGTGCTCTTATGGGAAAAAAAATGTAGTGGTAGTATACCATGGATTGTTAACACACTTTGGATTGTTTTCCTATTGCTCATTTAATTTTCATGTTTTATTTCTGACTGGACTGATAAATCTAACAAACCCTATCCTCAGCTCTACAGCACGGCCAATACCTATCATTTCTACCACAGTTTGGCTCTTTTAGGAGCCTCTCGATGCAGGAAGCCTGCTCTGGTAGGCACATATGCATCACATAAAAACACAGGAAAAATTTACACCAAATAAAATGTTAAATGAATAACACATGATCCAGGAATAAATCTTTATAAAGATTTATAAGATATGCATATATAATGTTGTCTTTGTGTTTCCAGGCCGGAGCAATTCTCCTGACAGGCATGGGCTGCTTCTGTGGTCCTCTCTACCACCAGGCTTTAACGGGTGATCCCTCCTTCAGCAAGCTGGCACCTATCGGGGGAGTGCTTTTCATCGTCGGCTGGCTTGCCATGGCTGTCTGAGCATTGACCTTCCATTTCTTTTTAACACAGCCTCCTGATTGTTGACAATTGCTTTCTGACAAGAAGTGTAAAATTCAATTGTTAAGAGCTGGAGATATGGAGGGGTAGTTGTTCAGTAACGTCTTGGAGATCATGATAAAGCTTCTGGATCGCTTTTTACTTTTACAGAAAAAACTTCCTCACAGAAAAAAACAACTATTGAAGTATGACAGAATAATTAGTAGTAGTTGGCTACTTTCTTATTACTTAGTGGCCCAAATCATTATTTATTTTTAATTTTTTGGTTTCGTTTTGGCCTGAGACACATACCGTTTTCAGAGTAGCAAATCTAATCTTGTCAATCCAGTTTAAGACACTTTCGTTTACATTTTTAGAGCGGTTACATATGCAGGACGCAACCAGAATTCATGTTTTTGAATTGCATCATATTACAATGTCACACTGGCAGCATTCCAGCGGGGCCTTGCTCAAAAGTAATAGATGACCACTAATAATAATGCTAAAAACAGAATTTCATGTTCTAATCATGGATTGAAAATGAAACACCAACCACTATCTTTCATAAATTCAGAAGATTTGTGCTTAATTGTTTCTTTCTCTGTGATGGATTATCTTGCAAGTATTTTTGTTTTTCTGTATTCATGATACATTTTGCTCATGCATCATGATCTTGATTTCAGAAATGCTTCATTCACAAATGTAAACCACATTGAACGATAATGCCTGTAATTTGAGCATAGTGTTGCTTATTAAATTGCGGTTTACTCTTTGCACCTTTTGTTTCTTGGGTTGTAAAATAAATCTGTTGGAGAAAGTGATTGCCAGGTTGACCTTCTGATATTGTAGAGGAGAAGGCTTGGTGAATAAGCTTCACAGGTCAGCACTGAGATGTCTCAATAACCCTTCGGGGATTGGTCTTGTGAGGAAAATGGAACAAAGCTGTCCATTACTGTCAGCGCTCATTTTAAAGCACCCGGAGTTCCAATATCTCTGTATTCAAATGAAGAAAGAAATCTATAGATGGCACTAAATCCTGGATCCCTGACTTTATGCCGAGCACTGGATTTGGGGACCTTTTAGAAAATTGGTTAATAAATCTCCAGCTCGGTTTGCTAGACCTGGCGCGTATGCGGTGGGAGCAGTTGGTTGAGGATTCACATAGATGTTGCATGCCCCAATAAACCCTGATAGTTTCTCATAAAACCCTTATTAATTGGGACTGTTAGTGCCACTGCACAAATCGGGGTCAAGCAATCAAAGCTACTTTGCATTGCATTGGGCCAGTGAAAGAGCACACGTTTCCCAGTACAAATAGGGCATCTATTTTGAAAATACGGGTCTCGGCTGATCTAACTTAATATTATAATGATTTTAAATGTCACTGTCACATTTAATTGGGCCTTATTTAGAGTTGAGGTCTCTGTGTTATGGGGAGGGTTATTGGACTTGTACAAGGAGGTTGTTTTGATAAGGTTTTTGTTGTTGTTGTTCTTCCTTTGCATTTCTTGCTTCTGCCCTGACATTTTGGTAGTGAAGGAATTATACCACCCACTCATTACCGGAGTCAGATCAGCATCTCCTTGTTAAAATCCATAAGGGCATAGCACGCCTCTGCTCTAGGAGACCTGCTGTGCTCTTATGGACCATGAAGTGTGTTTTCTCTCTCATCTATCAACTGCTTGGGAAGGTCCGCATTTCAGAAATCTCTGTCTTGCATGCCTGGCACATCGACACAGTCTTGGGGTTGCTTTGTTATGTGGTTCTCGTGTTATGTCTACTTGCTGGAGCTAAGAGCTGTGCCAGAGTAGTTTGGGTAATTAGTGTGGTGACTGAAGTGCTTGTAGCTGAACAACTGCTGAAGATAGCTAAAGATTTCTCTAATTGCATTTCACCTGTCCCTCTTTTATCTGCCTCTCTTTTTCTCTCTCACACACATATACAGTATGAAGGAATAGTCTGTATCGCCATCTGTACTGCATGCACGATTACCACAAACAAGAATTCCAGCATGTTTGCCTTTATTGAGATAAGGATAGAAAACATATTTCTTCACAACGCAATTCAATTTTAATGAAAGCCTAAGGGGCAGTTAGACTTGGATATTTATTCAAAACATTTTTAGCAGACCACTTTCAAGATTAATTCATTCAGTCATTCAACTTATAACCTGACCTTGGACTAAAAGGCATGATGAATCCAGAGTCGATCCTGGGAACACTTTGGGGAGGGACACCATGCACACACACATTCACACTCTTTCTCCTATGCTCAATATAGTGTATCTGTTTACTTGAATGTTTAGTGACAGTGTTAGGAAGTCAGAAGAACATGAAGTAAAACCTTGAAAAAATTTGTAAAAACTACAGACCTGGGAGCCTGAAGCCATGATGCAGACCCATTGCTTATCCGTGTAACCTTAATGTCTATTGAGTCAATCTCATCTCCAAATTGAGCTCTAAATTTGTATAAAGATAAGCAGGGCTGATAAAGGTTGGATGCCATAGAACATTTGGATGTGGCTGTTTAATTTGATGCTCTAGTTTGTGTTCCATCATCATATTTTAACTGTTTATTTAAACAACAATCACCCTTATATGCATAAGATGTCCAAAAATATTTGTGTGGTACAGTATATAGATGTGATATCTAAAGATGCATATTCTATCAAGGCTCTTCTTTTGCACTAACAGACAGCTTGTAATTCTCTCGCTTCACTGAGCTTAGAGCTCCAATGATTTTGCAGTACCTGTCCAAGTAGAGTTGATGTACTGTAGCTCTGAATAGTTACACACACCCACACACAAATGAACGCTTTGTCCTATAGAAAAACTCAAAAACACCAAATTTTCAAAAAATATCTAGGTCAAGGATCCAACGGTGGCGACTCGACGGGGCTCGAACTCTGGACCACCTGGTCCGCAGTTCATCACCTAAGCCCTGGCCCCGAAACCAATACAGAATTATATTTTGAAATATAGATAATAAACACTTCTGAAGATCATGCATGCGTTATAATCATTGCAACGTAAGCTTTAATTCTCTTTTGGATTTATGAAAGGTTGTACAATTCTAAAACTGATTCTTCTTCATACACACTAATGCTAATACCCAAAGCCCTCAGAGTGAAACACCATAATGTGTTGAGACCTGACTTCAAATCTCCATGATACTCACCTTATCCTTTAGTTCAGTTACAGATACTATGTCTCTTACACAGTGATGCAGCCTGTGATCAGAATCAATACGATTTCTGAACATGTCCCTGCAGCATTCCATCTGCCTTTATCTTCCTCATTCTGCTTGTTCTAAAGGTGACTAAATCCTCTAGTGGGCTTTTATGGTTCGCAGTAAACCTTGCTCAAAGTAAATGGCACATGAGCCTGAGATTTAGAGTTTCTAGCTCATCAAATCCGTTATTAGCTCCCACTACGTGGTCTCTTGAAATAGTGGCTGTGGCCTGCGAGGCACATTTCACAGACTGTATAAAAGATTCAGTGATGTGTATAAGGTTAAAAAAAAAAAAAAAAAAGCTTATTTGAGCTTGTGTACCTTGTGCACATGTTCTGAAAAAACACTGGGGGATAAAATACACACAAAAACTGCCAGGTTAACCTGTTACTTAGCTTTCAGGAGACTAGAGATTGATCATGAAGTGAAAGCTTGCTTCTCTTAAAAGCTGAATGAAAACTATTTGTTTGGGGACAAATTTGAAGGAACATGCCATATACAAACACAAGTCAAAGTGCTTTACGTAGCTGAAAGCAAAATTAAGTAAGATAAGGAGGAAAGGCGTGAATATGAATTGAGTCTTAAAAATGCACTATGTAGACAGAATGTGATTAAGTATCAAAAGCATGGGGGAAAATAAAATTTTTAGGTCTAGACAGCTAAAATTTGGTGTATATTTGAGATCGTCTAGAAGGTGGATGAAGCAGGGGAAGAAAAGTCATACTTAAAAAAAAAAATACTTTTTGATTCAGAAAAAAGGAAGTACTGTATATACAGGGGCATTGGAACTATTTGTGACCCTGTTTGTGAAAATCCAGTAAAATAATTGTGTGTGCGAATCACTGTTTTCAACAGAAAATCATATAAATCACAAAAAATATATATTTTAGCTGGGTTTTCACAGACAGGGTCACATTTTTTGAGACAGGGTGCTGAATTTATACTAAGACTGGCTGCTAGCAAAAAACAACTCACAACATAGCATACACTCTAAATGCACAACATTTTGGTCTGGTCGAATGATTTATTAATTTCTGACTAGACAAGGCAGGTGCCTTCCATGAGTGGGGATATTCTGGCACAACCCCACTCAGACTTACTCCGCATTGAATAAACATCATGAATTATAGGATGTCAGCATTTGATTCATTCAATGTGAGTTAGCCGGACTACGTGTAGCGGTTTTGAAACATTACTTTTGACAATTGTCGAGTTTGAAGCAACAAAATTGGTATACACAAACATAAAAACACAGTCTGGTGTCTTCAAACACATTTTGTCTATAGTAGACGTGTTGCATAAAATCAATATTATGCAATATTCTTAAATCTTTTATGGAAAAAAAAGTTTTCTGTGAAACGTGAAGTAATTTTTTTGATAAGTGCTTGTTAGTATGTTTATAAAAAGACTTGGATTTGTATATATATATATATATACCTAATAAATATAATCTTTTATGAACTAGAAGTACTACATGTACTACAATGTTGTGTTCTGTCTTTACATCTACTGCACAAAAAAAAAAAAAAAAAACTCCTTTAGCCATTCTATTATATTAAAAGTTGTGAGAGTGCTCTGACGAAGGCATTACGCTGCAGCTTTGAGAAACTCTCTACCGCCCTCCCACCACTGAACCAATTACCAGCCCTGTAAGTCTCTCACATGCCACTTCAAAAGGGTGGCATTTCAAGGTAGCACTGCAATGAATAGGGTTAGGAGGAGATGGGATGCTGCACCCAGCAGCACTTCTGAAGAATTTTTTTTTTTTCATGTTTCACTTCATGCTAAAAACCAAGGAAGAAACGAAGAAAATAAGCATTTAAAAGCTCTGTGGGTTTGTCTGAAAAGTGCCTCTGGTGGCATTTGTTATTTAAAAAAAAAGTTGAAATGGTATTCAGACTAATTTACACTGCTGATTGTGAGTCACACATCAATGAGGTGTAAAACATTTAGTGCCAAAAATAACATGTGTTGCAATTTATGTACTGTACAAGCTCTGCAATTTATTTTAAAAGCATTTTTTTAAGTGCAATTCAAGTTACTTTAGATTTGATGAACGTTAAAATAGATGGAGAAAAATAATCGTGGCCTGTGCAAAAGTTTGGACACAACACTAAGTTAGTATTTAGTAACGCCCTTTGGCAGACATTTAATCTTGGAATGCATTTTTTGACCCTCTTTTTACTGTATAACACTAATAGTTCTAAGTAGAGCAGTGCAAGCAAGAACAAAATACAGGATATGTATAATTGAATACTAAATGGTACATGTAATAGTTAAATATCACAGTTTAAATTGCAATCACAATATGTCTCCAAATGTAATTTTTGATGTGCAGCCCTATCCCCAGCATGTTTAAGACCTTGCTACACATCCCAAGCACACAATAAGATCCATACCATATGCATAACAATATGTCATGTTAAATGTCAAATGTTGTCCCTATTTTTCTTCTTACATTTCATTTGTGTTATGTTCAAGGTCGCAGGAAGCTTTGAGCTTATAGCAGGAGACTTTGGGCATGAGGAAGGGCACACCATGGACAGGGCATACATGCACACACACTACGGGCAATTTGGGAATGCCAGTTAGCCTAATCTGTATGTCTTTTGTCTGTGGGAGGAAACCGGAGTACTCGGCAGAACGTTCACTTTTGATGACTCTACTATACAGATGTTTGTGCAAACAATACCGAACATTAGAACAATGCCCTACCAGGACTTAAAACATAAAGCTTCCTGCATGTCCTGAGTGTCATAACGAAGTGTTGCCTTACCTAATGTGAAAACAATTCTTGGCCTTCCAGATCTTGTCTTGATCTCATAGTTCCCCTTAACTGCCATTTCTAAATGACATTTTAGACAGTGGAAAGTGTATGCTGGAGGCACGTTGATATCATTTTATACCTAGTCTCTGCTTTGCTGGCAATTACATTGATTTTCATATCCTCAGTCAGCCATTTAGGGGAGCTCATCATTGCTGATTGTTAGCATAAGGTTTGAAGAGTCATATAATTTATGCCGTGATATTATTATCATGATGGAAATTCTAATCTTAATGAGTTTTAATGAGGCCTAGCAAGTTTAGTACTGAAACTTTAAAACTTGGAGGGGGTCCAAACTTACACATGTCACAATTTCTTTTTTTTTTTTTCCCATGTTCAGTTTAACCATATGATACAGTAAGTAACTGTGCAGAGCTTGTGGTTACTTCTTTCCACTTTCAGTTTCAAGAGCTAACAAAATATGCATTTTGGCCAGGTGTGCACAAATGTTCATTTACAACGGTATGTTATTTTATACTTTTATTTAATTCATTTGCAACTCCAAAACAGCAGCTCTTGTGGGATGCTCCTGGTCTGCAGTTGTCAGGACACATCAAAAGTAATCCAAGGAATGAAAAACATTGGGACAAAAAAAAAAAAAAAATGGCAACAAGGTCATGGGTGGCTCACTGATGCCCATGAGAAGTGAAGCCTGTGTAGGATCCAATAGAATCCAACAGATGGGCTATCGTCGCTCACTCATCGTCTATACTGCTTCATTCTGCGTACAGGGTCGTGGGGGCCTGAAGCCTATCCCAGGAGACTCAAGGCATAAGGACAGAGTGCCAATCTACTGCATTCAGAGGCTTATTCACACAATATGGGCAATTTAGGAATGCCAGTCAGCCTAATCTGCATGTTTTTTTGACTGTAGGAGAAAACCCACCAAGAAGGGGAGGACATGTAAACTCCGTGGACACAGACCCTGATGTGGGAATCAAGCACAGACCCTGGAGGTGCAAGGTTACAGTGTTAACCACTGTGTAGATCAAATTGAGGAAAAGGTTAATGCTGGTTGTGATAGAAAGATATCCGAATACACAATGCACACCGTTATGGGGCAGGGGGGGGGGGGGGTACTTAATACTAGGTATGTGGTCATAATGTTTTGGCTGATTTGTTTTGATATTCGGTCACGCGGCTTGATCCCGCAGTAACACTACAAATCCCGGGATGCTCTGGGGCGGCGGTGATTTCCGGGTTTGGTGTTGCCGTGGGAAGGCGTGTGCCGCGGAGACTAGTTGGAAATGACGGGAGCTGAAACCGGATTCCTAATCACATATCGAAAAAAAAACAGCGGGGTATAAGGCACAGAGCTCGGACACTGCGATTTAGGGTGTGTGTTTAAGTACGCTTGGCATGGACTATTTGAAAGTGTGTATCCTTTTAGATTCATGCACTTTGTCCCACCTGCGCTTAGCGTGCCTGCTAATCCTTAAAGCTGTGGAATCTGATATATTTTTTTTCCTTGACGCTCGGACTTTTAGCTACTAATGAGCTAAATGTGCAGATACTCTTCTGCCGTGGTCTCTGCTTTCTTTACATATCCCGGGTTTGTGTGGACCTTTCAGAGGAGTTAGAATTCACAGATGCCGATAGCTGCGTTAGCTGCCTGAAGTGGTTAACATTTGTGTAGTATTTTTGCAAGTTAGCTGGGCATTAGCTGGCTAATTAGTTAGCCATAGCGCTACCTAGCCCTCTCGCTGGGTAGTTATGTGATTTTGTTTTGGGGTACAAAAAGTGAAGGAAAAACACCAGGACAGATTACACCAGTACCGTGTACAGGGAGTCAGTGTTAACGCTGTAGCTTGTGCGTTAATGACCGTTAAACACCGGCTAATGGAGATTCCGGCCCAAATCGTATACTACCGTACTCGATAGTACGTACATAACAGTACACTCAGTGGCAGGTTGCCATAGATACCGTACTATTCTCACATACTGTGTAGTAAGCTAGTATGCAGTTACCTGTCAGAGTAACTGCTGTGTCTCTGATGTAAACCGAAACACTTTAGGTTAAAGTTAAAGAGGGAAAACGACTACATTTTTCATCTCTTGTCAAATTATTAAAGATTACATATAATCTTATTTTAAAGTTGGAGTAAAATATATTGTTACAGTATCATTGTCTCCTCGCATCTACAGGGTCTGGGTCCGATTCCCGCCTCGGGGTCTGTGTGCATGTTGCTTGGTGGGTTTCCTCTGGGTACTCCTGTTTCTTTCCACAGTCCAAAGATTAGGCTAATTGGTGTTCTCACATTGCCCGTAGTGTGTGAATGTGTACAGTATGTGAATGTCCTACCACAATTGTAAAAATGGGAATAGATGCAATAATAATCACAGTTGGTCTCCGCTGTCTCTAGTTGGACTACAGAGGTTCCAAGATGGATGATGGATGGATGGAATAAAATATATTATTTATATAGAATGTTTTCAATCCACATTCCATCTATACAAATCCTCTTTGGTTTCCGCTTCTTTAATCTCACACACAGCATTGTTTTAATGTGAAACTGGAATTCTGTAATGCTAAAAGTCCCAAAGTGTATACTACTCCATATGACATATTAATTATGATAATATCTAGACCATAACCTCATGAAATCCCTAGCTTATAAAAATTTTTAAAAATCCAGTCGTTTGTTGTTGTAAGTGTACTAAGGAGTCCAGCATGCCATATTTCAAATTTGTCTTGTCTCAGGTTGGGCTCGATGGAGGCGATCAGGAGCGCAGTGACCCCGCGAGCACCGCCGTCGATGAAGCGTGTATCCGAGGTGGATTTCCGCTCAGGCACAGCATTGGAGCAGCTGGCTTCACACGTGCAGGAACTCGTACAGCTAGAGCAAGGCGAGTTCGGCGACCAGACGGCACTCGAGGTGCACACCGCCAAAGACTTCATCTTCAACATGCTTGGTGAGAAGAAACTGTTTTCAAAAGTCCACATAAAAAAAATAAATATTTATTTTACATCCTGTACAAGGTTTCAATCAAACCGGATCAGCTTATTCTAGGAAACTAATCAACAGGTCAGTGTTTTAATCCATTACTATCATTAGGTTTAGTTTTCACACATTAGTTTAACATCAGCCTCCCAAGTGTGTTATTCCTATTATGTCACATTAATTTACCAATGCTGATTTTTCTTTCATTTAACAAAGAATGACATGGCATATCTCATTTAATGTGTAACTAATAAATGCTAGGGATGTGAGAGTGCGAGAGATTTAGATATAAATCGCGATTATTTTGTGTATTGAACCTGCACGTTCACTATCAAGTTAAGTTTTGAGACTTTGGAGGCATCGGAACCTGTAAAACGTCACAAAAAAATAACGTCAAAAGATTTCATCCTATGTGGTAGGAGTGAACTATTTGGCAAGTTTGTTTAAAAAAATAAATTATAGTGGAGGACAGAGATGCATGCTGCTCAGTTAAATATTAACTCTTGAAGTTAGTTTGTATAGTTTAAATGCTGCCCTTGCTTGTAAAACTGTTGCAAGGAATGTGCTACATTCAATAAATCATTAAACTTTTTAATTTTTTTAAGGTTAAAAATTGTACCAAATTATTAAAAAATGTAATCTCACCCATTTACGATTCAATTAAAATTGTATCAAAACAACTATTCACTAGTCATCAGTACACAATATACTGTGCTACAGTGTACTGATGATCTATGTCCCTGCATGTTGTCCCAGATTCAACAAGATCACTTGCAGTATAAGAAGAAGAAAAAATCTTGTATTTCCATGATCTTTCCATTAACATATAGATTTTTACCAGCCTTTAGATATCTTCTGATCTTTGAATTAATAATCTTGTACTGTATGAACAGGCATAGATTATAATTGTATTGTTTATAGTTTAAGACACCATGCTTAATCAAAAGCAGATGGATAAATCCGGCCATACATTATTTCTTGCAGTAATATCTTGCCTTTTTCAGAAACATATCATAATATACACTTATTCTAGGTTGTAAAATTGTAGGGTAGATGAGCCTAAATGGGTGAGTTCAAATCAAGTTAAAAGTTATTTTTTTCAATATACAGGAGTTATGTGTAGTTATTTTGGGTATTTATTATAGCTGAATTCTGGAATGTACACTGCCAGCCAAAAACTTGGACACGCCTTCTAATTCCATGGTTTACCCTGATTTTTATTTCTTTCTACATTGTAGAACAATGCTGCAGGCATCCAAAATATGCAATAATCTCCTTTGAATTGTTTAGCTGAGATGTGTTTGCTACTTAGTTCGTCTGGAAAGTATTCACAGTACATTTTATTGTATATTACAGCCTTATTCTAAAAAGGATTATATTCATTAGAACGCCCCATAATGACAAATTTCAAATTTATTCCTGTTTCGTTTTTTATTTACAAAAAAAAAAAGAAAAAAAAATCACGTTTGTAAGTTTTCACAGCCTTTGCCATGGCACTCAAAATTAAGCTCTCTCTTGCTCATCCTCTTTTCACCGATCTTCCTCGAAATGTATCTACAACTTAATTTGAGTCCACCCAAGGTAAATTCAGTTGATTGGACATGATTTGGAAAGGCACACACATGTCTGTATACAGTAAGGTCCCATAGTTAACAGTGCATGTCAAAGTACAAATCAATCCATGAAGTCTAAGGAAATCCTCAAAGGATTTGTATTGAGGCACAGATCTGGGGAGGATCTTGAACAAACTTCTTTCATGTTGTCATTATGGGGTATTGTTTATAACATTCTGGGGGAAAATAATAAATTTAATCCATTTTAGAATAAGGCTGTAACATAAAATGTGGAAAAAGTGAAGCACTGTGAATACTTTTCAGATGCTCTGTAAAACCTTCGTAGCGCCTCTAATCTGAAGTGCTGTTTGTTAATTGGTGGTTTTTGAGGCTCATAACTCTAAATGAACTTCTCTTCTAGCAGAGGTAAGTTTTGGTCTTCATGAGAGGCAGTTTCATCATGGTGATTGATGGGTTTTACAAATGCACTTGACAACACTGTTCTTGCAGGAACTATTCCAGAACAGCTGACCTCCGTGTTTTAAAATAACAACTGGTTGTTGTTGTTACTTAATTTCCTAATGTCATCCATGTTGTTTTATAGTTTTGAAATCTCCAGTATTGTTCCAGAATGTAGAAAATGAATCCATACTTGTCCAAACATTTGGCTGGTATTGTACTTTGATTTGTCTTATATTCCAAAAAAAAAAAAAAAAGACCTGTTTTTAGTTGGATTGCAACTCATGCTGATATGAACATCGTATATGGAACTAGTGCTGCGGATAGATCACAAATCAAAATCATGATTAACTGAATATTTTACCTCGCTTATGATTAAATAACTATTATTAAATTATTTTAGTTGTTTTTCCCCTTAAGTCTCAATTGCAATATGCTGTACTGTAAATACGCTCAACTATTAAAGCTGAGCTGTATATATATATATATTTAAATAGGAGTTCTCCTCCATGTTGCTTCTGTGTCTCAGACTGCATGGAACAAAGTCATGTGACCATACGCACAGTAGTATGCTTTTAAGGGAACAGTACATGAAGTCACAAAGTGGAGAAATTGCATTATTAACTTAAACCTAATCTATAAAAGTAATAACAGAATAAAAGAAAAACACATAAGAACTAACATTGTTCATTAAATAAATTTTCGATTAATTGCTGAGCCCTATACTGGACTGTGTGGTCAGAATGTGCATATTGCCCATCCATCATATTTGTTTGTTCATTTAATCTAAAGCTCATGCTAGTATTACCGTCCTAGTAAGAATATATACAGTATACTGTAGCTCATGGTATGTTAAGAACTGCTACAGTAAGTATTCCTGATGCTCTGTGCATCAATGTTGATTTAACGTCACTTATGTCAGAATTGAAAAGACTACCACAGTTGATAAATAGTAATTTCAGGTCCAGGGGTGTTTTCTTTGGCTTTTACTGTTCAGAGTTTAGTAAATACAATTTGCTTACATGAATCGAATGCACCATTGGCTGAAACCTTTTGTCTCTGTTCAATATGAAAAGACGAGCACTAATTGTTGTGTGTCATTTCATATCACAAAGGACATGTTGCCTATTGTACATTTTCAAAAAAGTACGGTTGCATTGTCTAAAAATACTGAAAAAAAAATACTTAATTAGAATTAATTGTTTGTACATGAAAAAAAAGGCAAAGCAGAGTAGAGCTGATATCCACACCTTGCATATGACCGCGGATAAAGCTTTAAATGTGTATCAGTTCCGATATGATGCCGATAAAAAGAAATGAAGAGAGATGAGTTGAGGCTTGTGTTTTTATGCTGTGACAGAATTTTACCTCACATAGTGGAGCAGATCAGGAAGATACTGATAATAAAGTGAGAAGATATTCCTTCTTGTAAGCATACAATTAGTTAAAAAAAATTACATTGATGACCGTTTTCTTCTATCAGTCTTTTAGTGGAACTAGAACTAAATCTTTAAATGCAGTGCATCATTTATTTTTTTTTCCTTTCACTTCTTTTGTGACCAGAGTTTAAAATGCTACAAATGTGTCAAACAAAAGGTTTCCCTGGCAAATACCAGGGAAATTCTGTTTCTCTTCAAATACCAAGGAACATAATTGTTTGCTCTTATTTTGACCTTTTTTTTTTTTTTTTTTTAACACTTTGTAGCAGTGCAGTAACAAGTTGAAATGCTTCAAAAACATAATGGTGACGGGTTCAAGGCCATAGATTTTTTTTGTCAACATGCCAACATTGGTGGGGTTGCCACATGCCTTGTATTTTCTTGTCTACTTTGACCAATAGGTGGCACTGCTCCCATCTGCTTCCATTCTCTGCTATAGCACCACTAGCCTAATCTTGATTTTTTTTTTTTTTTGCGATTTATAAAGTCATTCTGTCTTCTGCATGTCTCTCTTTTCTCATCATCCAGCCCCCACACACAGGGTATCCATCATCCTGCTTTCCTTTTTTTCTTGCTGTGACAATAGAATGGCGAGCGATACTTACTCAGACTCTTTATAGTTCTGTTAAATCTTAAATTTCATAACTGCCCATAATCTTGTCAAACACTGGATTAGTTCACTGATGGCCTCTCTCTCTCTCTCTCTCTCTCTCTCTTTCTCTCTCTCTCTCTCTCAGCCTGTTACACTCCCGTTTTTCTCTTTGTCATGTCTGTCTCATTGTCGCCTTGAGTTTTCCTCACGCTGCATAATCCGTCTTGTGTTTTTTGTTCTTTGCCTGCTGGTGAGATGTATTTATCTCCTGCATGTTGAGTGCTTCTTTCTATCTGGCCCCCACCCCTAAGGGTGCAAATAGATTTTCAATATGTTTTCTTTTTTTTTTTTTTTATCTCTCTTCTCATCTCTAGTGCTTTATTTTTCCTGCATTTATGCCCTCCCGCGTTCAGGTTGATTTGTGTCTGGAAACTTGTGTCTGTGGGTGCAAAACTCCTATTCCATTTTTTTCTCTTTATTTAGCTTGTAGTTGTTTAGTGATTTAAAAGATTGTTTTAGTATTGAACATTACACACAGGCTTTGAGACGGTACCTGCGCTGATGGATGCAATTGCTTAATAGATCTGCATGTGTTTTCGGGTGAAAGTAGAAGATTTAAAATGCATGCTGTATGGTTTTAATACAGGTATCAAGCGTTGCATGATGTTTTTACCAAGTTTATACTGATGATGAAATGGCGCAGAGAACATTGTTATTCCAGCCCAAATAGTTTGTTACGGTAGCACGCCCTATCTCGCAGCACCTTTCCTTACGGCCATTAGCATAATCTTGCAATGTTTATTTGTGAAATAAAGGCAAACTCTCAGCTTTTCCCTCCCAGAAGGACTCATTATACTGTAGCAGCGTTACAGCATTATTAGCCAGACGATTCAAAAAACATCAAAGCAGCTGGTCTTCTGTCCTCACAGGTCATTAGGTCATTAAGCAAATGAAGGACAACCACTTATTCAGAAAGCAAACTACATCAAGGGGTTGTTTAGGGATTTGATTCATGTTTGGATGTTGAATATATTCATCCAAACGAAATAAAATTTCCGAGTAATAATGCAGAAAGTTTTGATGGTATTTCTGATGTATATCATAGTCCAAAAGCACAAAGCCTTAATCAAATATTCCTTTTACAGTGGTATCCCAAAGTAGAGACAGAAGTGAAATTCAGTGTTTTGACAAAATGACAATCATAATTTTTTTTAAAACAATGACTGAACATAATAAAAATAATTTGTCGTTTCATCCAATTAAGTTGCTATATAATAGGCAATATTTAGTGCAAATTCTTCAAACCCTGCTGGATCCAGCTGGGTATAGAATCAAAAGATGTCTGCAGTACTCTGGTGTCACTCGCTCAATCCATGCCTTCTTCAGTGCTTTCTGAAGATCATGTACAGTTTCTTGATTATTGGTGAAGAAGGCAGTATCATTCAACAGTTTTCTGTTGGGTTTAGGTCTGAAGATCCAGGAGATGGCTCCAGGACCATTGTCATATAGCCTGTCTTGACTAGTTTTTAAGGTTAATTAGCAAACTCTTCAGCTAAATAGGCTGGAACTAAGCTGCGTTCCATTCCGAAGTGTACTTCACAGGGTGCTCCCTACTCCCTTCTCCGTTTGCAGGGAAAGTCGGCTGTCGCTGCTGCTGTGGAAATTTCACACTACGGACATTAAATATTGAATATTTATAGAAACAAAAACTGATACCATTATAAAACATACTATTGATATGTGTATAACTTTTAAATAAATTAGTAATTTAATAATAATAATTGATTTAATAATATATAATATATATGCTTCAATGCATTTAGGGGTGTGACCCTGGTCAAGACAATCTCCTGAGCTCCAAACTGAATGTCAGAATTGGAAAGAAAGGTGATTTAAGCAATTTTGAGCGTGGCATGGTTGTTGGTGCCAGACGGGCCGATCTGACTATTTCACAATTTGCTCAGTTACTGGGATTTTCACGCACAACCATTTCTAGGGTTTACAAAGAATGGTGTGAAAAAGGAAAAACATCCAGTATGCGGCAGTCCTGTGGGCGAAAATGCCTTGTTGATGCTAGAGGTCAGAGGAGAATGGGCCGACTGATTCAAGCTGATAGAAGAGCAACTTTGACTGAAATAACCACTCGTTACAACCGAGGTATGCAGCAAAGCATTTGTGAAGCCACAACACGCACAACCTTGAGGCGGATGGGCTACAACAGCAGAACAACAGTACCCGCCAGGTACCACTCATCTCCAATACAAATAGGAAAAAGAGGCTACAATTTGCACGAGCTCACCAAAATTGGACAGTTGAAGACTGGAAAAATGTTGCCTGGTCTGATGAGTCTCGACTTCTGTTGAGACATTCAAATGGTAGAGTCAGAATTTGGCGTAAACAGAATGAGAACATGGATCCATCATGCCTTGTTACCACTGTGCAGGCTGGTGGTGGTGGTGTAATGGTGTGGGGGACCTTTTCTTGGCATACTTTAGGCCCCTTGGTGCCAATTGGGCATCGTTTAAATGCCACGGCCTACCTGAGCATTGTTTCTGACCATGTCCATCCCTTTATGACCACCATGTACCCATCCTCTGATGGCCACTTCCAGCAGGGATAACGCACCATGTCACAAAGCTCGAATCATTTCAAATTGGTTTCTTGAACATGACAATGAGTTCACTGTACTAAAATGGCCCCCACAGTCACCAGATCTCAACCCAATAGAGCATCTTTGGGATGTGGTGGAACAGGAGCTTCGTGCCCTGGATGTGCATCCCACAAATCTCCATCAACTGCAAGATGCTATCCTATCAATATGGGCCAATGTTTCTAAAGAATGCTTTCAGCACCTTGTTGAATCAATGCCACGTAGAATTAAGCCAGTTCTGAAGGTGAAGGGGGGTCAAACACCGTATTAGTATGGTGTTCCTAATAATCCTTTAGGTGAGTGTATATATAATGTGTATGTATGTGTGGATTTATTTCTTTTTTTAGAGATTACCAGCCTTTATAATACTAAGGATTTCTTGATTCAATTAAAATAGTCATTTTAATATGATGCCATCCTTGATAATAATGATAATATATAAATCCTTTTTTGAGCTCCAGTGAGACGCAATGACTTATGGGAATTTTTTTATTCTCTTTTCCGTTGAAGTGAAGAACTGTTATTCACTCCTTCCCTACACCGTTTGCAGTTTCCTTTGAACTGAACATTTTCGCTCCCTGCGGTTTGGAATCACACTTAAGATGGCTCAACCCCCTGTGAAGTGTACTTCGCAGGGTACTTCAGGCCAATCGGAACGCACCTCTAGTGAAAAGCTAATGAGTGAAATCACCTGTTTTTGTGCACAGGGAGAACCAGTGCCGACTCGTCCAACAGTCAATACAGGCGGTCGCCTTACATCAGGGGCCCTGCACATGTTATTAAAAGTATTTCCTTCTCAACATAATAGAACATGAATACATAAACATATCGTTATGCTCGCAGCACGTAGACCCATTAAACATGATACAATTCACAATGACGGTGGGGGAAAAAAAATAACCAAAAACAAATTGCTGAAAACGATAATAAATACAAAACAACAGTATAAATAAAAGCATAAAAGATTTGAAACATACACAGAAGCACCACATACTAATTTGCATAACACCACCTACTGGGAGAACTGGAGGGCCGTAATGATCATAGTATTCGTGTACAGAGATTCCACAACATCACTTCCAATTGCTCACGTTTGATAAAATTCCTATTTTAGATATGCCCTTATGATTTTATTAACGTTTCATTGTTTTAATTCTTTTTAGAATTAAATATTAAAGATAAGTAGGTAACGAAAAACAAACATGTTTATGTCTGAGATTCCTTTTAGCTTTTAATTGAAGCCAAAAAAAAAAAAAAAAACTTTTTATACACATTCTTAATTGCAGGTGCTGAAATGATGTACACTATTGCACCAGTGGTCCCAGTTTTTATGATCTCACTGGGGAGAACTATAATGCATGACATGTTTTTTAATACTTTTGGGAACAAAAAAAGCAAGCTTCTGGCTGCATGTCCTTGAGGCAGATAACACTGTGGCTTTAAACACGTACTGTACTTTGCCTATCAATGGATTTTTATTTTTCCACTACATGCATACAGTACGAATAACATTTAAGACAGAACAGAACTTAAAGTGCTCAAGGGCAATTAACTGTTTAACAGCCTCTAATTACACACAGATTGTAATTTAATGTGCAAATGTTTATTATTGTCCCCTCTTTTCATAAAATCACAGCTGAGCTGAACAGCATGGAACTGCTTCTTAAATATTTGATTAGTGTTTCCATTTGAGTGCCAAATACTTGTTCTCAAATCACCTTAGGATAGTCCTGTGTGATGTTTAATACCATTGTTTCATAATTAACCATACATTTAAATATGTTGTGTTACAGAATATATTCATTTATAATCATTAATTTGCAAAATTTCCCCCTGAAGCACATTTTATTCTATGGATTTATGTAACAATTTTTAATGCATTTAGTGATTCTGTTGCTAAATTGCGGTCTTCTTGATGGTCCTGTTAGTGGTTGTCTTATGCATTCACGAGAAGAAATTTTCAACGCAGGTACAGTAGTGTTTAATAGGCGGAAAAATTGAGCGTTCTCAAATGCAATCATAATGCTCAGTTTTCTTTGTCAGAGCTTTGTCTCCCTGTCAATTTCATATTCATCATAAATCCAGTGGAGAAGAAGTAAAGACAGTTGCACAATTCACCTTGTTTATACGAGTCACAGCCCAAGCAACACAGATAGCGATCTACACTACACTTTTAATCGATTAAAATCTTAATGGTAATTACTTTTAAATGATTAATGAACAATAACATCTTTTTTTTTTGGTAGTGTTTTTGGAAGATTTTCATGTAGATAGTACTGTATACATCAGAGCAATCAGCTATTTACTGTATATAAAAAGATTACTTTTAGTACATTTCTCCTATTAATAATGCAAAAGTAGCCATAACATAGAAGTGTTTTTTTCTTAACTGACATGGGTTGTTCAAATTCCACATTTTATTTGAGTAACTCTTCCTTTATACTGTATAAAGATATTACTCAACATGGTCTCCATTACAAGCAATGCATTTGTGTATTTGTATTAAATTTGTGCAGAACACAGGAAACAGAATTGAGTTATTCTTCTAAATGAGTCTTCTAGTCTTGGGTCATTCGTTCTTTTGTCACATGACTCCCAAAGACGCTGTGCAGTGCAATAGATTCAAATGAACGAACGACTCGGACCAAAAGATATGAGAGGTGAGCTGCCGTTTATCATAATATGGCCTTATCTGCATTGTAATATTTCCATTACTGGAACTACAGCCAAAATCTGTTTATGTAGACATATTGGGGCTCTGTTTATTGAAAATGTAACATTTTATTTTATTTCTGATCAAAAGAACGAAATGAACTAAATGACTCAAAAGATTATTCGTTTATTTTGATGAACGAGATTCAAAGAACCGAGTCACTAAAATTATTCAAACTTCCCATCATTACTTATGGTGGAGAATTTGTTGAGTCGTGCCTTTGTAAGGATACAAAGAGGAAGAGTTAGTCTACCAACATGTGCAATTTGAACAATCTATGTTGCTGGATAGTAGTAATATTAATACTAGTAATAACTAGTATAGTATAGTAGTAGTTATTTTACTGCATGCTATTGAGTAGGCTGAGTGAGTTACAGGGCTGAGTTTACACTCCTAATCATGCATCATGTGCATTTTGGGATTGGACCATGTCAAGAAGTATCATCACCCTAGAATGCACTATTTCTGGCATACGGTTTGTGGTGAGTTATATTGTGTGTAACAATCCCCTTTGCTGCTGTAAATCATAATTCATTCCTCTCATAACTCAGCCTTGACCCGGGACAGCTGAAAGATGAGCGCTTGGAAGATTGAATGTGATTAATTTCATATCGATGCCTGCATATTTTATAAACACAATTCAAACTCTGACATGAAATGCCATCACTGATTTTGGTTCGGGACATGAAGCTTCTCTGTGGTATGTTTATTCTGGTTTATTGAAGCACAAGTGTTAACTTGCATGTAGTAAAGAGCTAAGTATATTTTCTTATCGTGTTATTTAATTAAGATGGATCGATGTAGTTGAGGACGAATGAGTTGAGAGAAAAATGATTGTAGGTCTCATAAGGAACACATGCATAACTACAGTATATTGCTGGACGCGATCTGCGTCTTATAACGTGACGAACTGCTGCCTAACATACTGTAGTTTGGCTCTGACAGAGTTCGATCCGACACTAAAGTTGAAATAGGAATTGTGAATAGAAAGCCACAGAAAGATCTTTGAAAAAACTAACAGCAAATAGAAAGTATTCTAGCTTTTAAAATCTCTAACTAATATTAACATTTTCTTGGAAAAAAATGAAAGGCAACAGGGCATGCTATTATAATAAAATAATCAGGAATGGGATGGTGGGATGTGACCTCATGTGAAGCTGAACTGCTGTCCTGCCCTCCTCTCCACATATGAGAGTTTTATTCCTCATATGTACTGTATAACAGCGAGTTGTGAGCTGAACTTTTAAAAGCAGTTTATTTAAAAGTAGCACACTTGGTATCTTTTTTTTGTTTGATTTCATCCATAAAATGGATTGGTTTACATTTTAACAGCACTAACTAGTTTGCAATTTTATTTTATTTTTTGTGCAGTGTAAGAGCAAAGACATTTTGCCCTTTTATATTTTGCAAATATACTGAATATTCACTGTTACAAAAGTGCTCAGACTAGACATTGTCTGACTAAACCTTGAATTAGCATCTCCTTACACAAAACTTCACCATCACCCCTTATGTCGCGGTTCAATAACACATCTGTTCGTTTTTTTTTTTATTGTTCGATTTGGAATAGATTTACGTAAAATGTCTTTCATGCAAGCCTCAGCGAATCAACAGTTTTCATAGCGCTGTATTAGAATGATAGTACAGTATTAAGATAAACCTGGGATTTGTCCTTCCTGCTGCTGTTATAGAAAATATCCCCTGTGATGCCTTCTAGCCATTACTAGGTTAACACTGCTGTTGTATAAATTGTCTTAAAAATGCAGAAAGTCATTTTTCTCATTAAACTCATTTTTTTTTCTTCTGTTATTAAGCAGAGAAAAGGTGATCACCCCGGTCTTTCCTCTTTTAATAGTGTTCATGGTTGGTGTACTTATAAAAAGCACCAGAATATCTAGGCCTGCAGAGAATTTGTAGAAAAATTGCCTAATTAGAGGAGTTTCAGTTGTGTGTAGCAATTTCACCTTGATGTAGTCTTTCATCAGTCTACCAGTAACATTACTGTACATACTGCGATCTAGCACATAATCACCATCCTGTTATCATTGCTCAGTGCAATTACTGCACTGAGGTGCTCTTTTAAACATAGGAGTAACTATAATAATTGAATAATAATAAAAAATAAAAAAAAACTTTAAATACCAAGATTTCTTAATTAGATTTGCAGTCTGCACATATTCCTCACACACCTGCCTCTAACAGACTGACTAGTTCTCTGTGTGTATAGAGCTATTACAATGAGAGGAGTTATTACTCAAGCTTGGTTTGTTTAATCTACAAATTGGGTTAAACAAACCAAGCTTGAAGGACTTGTTACAGCACTGCCCTCTGCCTGTCTGTGCAACCCGGTTTCCCACGACTGTTTATTTCCTTTCTATACTCATTATTGTTTCATCTTACTTGAGAATACACTTGTCTGTTTCTGCCTCTTTCTCAACGGCAAGTTCTGGACACTATTTTAAATATGTGATGCATTTACTTATGCCACACGTTTGTTACATTCTGAAATACTGTTGATAAGAGCGTTAAAGAATTTCCTTTAACAAGAGCTCTGATCATAGTAGCGAATGTAATTCAAGTCACAAGGTTAATATTCTTAAAGGTGGTTCTAATAGATTATTGTTTTTATAGTTGCATATCATTCTCTTGTATGGAGAATACTCCAAATACACTTACTGTTATATGATAATGTGGACACTTTCAGTAAAAAGGTTGTTTAAAATTTATTGAAGACATCAGCACTTGTGGGATGATTTCCTCCATGGAAAAGTATTTCGGACAATTGGTTTAATACTTCTTTTTTTTCCTTAATTTTAAGGGAATTACTTTTTGTGACTGTTTTCCCTAGGGATGTACAATTATTACAAAGCCACACCTTTACACCTTGTGTAAATTCCCATGTTATGGGATTTGTAAAAAGCTTTTTCATCTTTAAACATTATACAAGCCTGGTTAGTTTGTTGCATTTTCTTGTGTTTCAGCTGATTTTTCCACAGAGCGCATACAGTAGCTCCATGGTGACTAGCCAGGAGAAATGAATATAACCTTACGATAGTGCATCTGAATTATCTGCTTATTTCATGGTACAGTGAACAAGCAAAAATATCTTAAATATATTTATTTATTTTATTTATATATTAAAGTCCACACTTTAATTTTTCCTCTACTTCTTGTTTCAAAGCATGCTTGCTCTAAATTGTTTTAATCACTTTTTTCTCTTTTCCCTTTCAAGCCCCTTCTTTTCACACTTATTCACACATGGCCTGGTCCAGAATTCTTACACCCACGCTTCCATCACTGTGTGGAACAAGGATCACACGCTGATTTAGTTTTCAGATAATTGAACGAGTGAAATTATTATACAAGATATAAACTGCAGGCTGGATTTCAGTATCTCACATGCAGTATATAGCTATTGTCTTCCCTGGAGCTTTTTTGAGACTTGAGGCTGGTAAAAATTCTGAAATCCATACTGTTCAGTGAAATGTTGCCTTGGGTTGTGAAAGGATGACATTTAAAACATAAACTCACAGGCAGTTGGATTCAATCCCTGTTGATAATCTCATTGAACATTCTATACTATGCTCCATTCTAAAGCAGAGTCCTGATTTCTTTCCAGTAATAAACTAATTTTCTTACTCACTGACTGTGTTTTCTCTCAGGCCTGGTTCAGAAGGTGGACAAGAGGCTCCCAGTTGCAAACGAGTACCTGCTGTTGTCAGGTGGGGCCAGGGAGGGTGTTCTTGATCTTAACCCGGAGGAGCTGGGTGATTATGTCAGAGGTGTGGACTTTGACCTGGACTTCACCCTTCTCGTCCCTGCGCTCAAACTGCATGACCGGAACCAGCCAGTAACATTGGACATGCGCCAGTCTCCACTGTGTCACTCCTGGCTTAGCTTACGACTTTGCGACCCAGCCATGCTATCTCGATGGGGTATCTGCTGTGAAGATGAACCTAATGCCCAGCGTCAGGAAGATGGTGAAGAGGAAGAAGGTGGGTCCATATTGGGCACGATTCCCTCCCTCCAGTCCTCACAGTCCTTGGATGGATGTTATTTCTCCCCACTGCTAGTCACAGAGTGGTTCTGGAATGTAGTGGGCTCAGCAGTGGAGGAGCTAAAGCGGCACCCGCAAAGAGGAATTCCAGTTCCTGATCGTGTGGAGCGCAATGGACCATTGACCACACTGATCCTCAAAGCGGGCACCAGCCGTGTCCTGTATGATCTTTTGCCTGTCGTGTCGTTTCGAGGCTGGCCAGCTGTGGCACAAAGCTGGCTCACTACCAACCACTTTTGGGATGGAAAGATCACTGAGGAGGAGGCCATCAGTGGGTTTTATCTTCTGCCCTGCTGCTCCCCAATCGCTGGCTCAGCTTCCAGGCCAGACCGCGAATGGAGACTCGCTTTTTCTAGGAGCGAGGTCCAGTTGAAGAAATGCGTGCCTTTTCCTATGGCTGCAGCCTTCCAGGCAGCCAAAGCTGTTGTGTCCAGACTATTGGCGCGCCCCCGCACTGGTCTTAGCCTTTACCACCTGCGCACACTTCTTTTCTGGGCTTGTGACCGATTACCTGCAGCCTACTTGAGCTGTTCAGAGCAAGAGACGCCAGCCCGGCTGTTCCTGGGTCTCCTAGATGACCTGGCGCACTGTGTGCTGGGTAAAAACTGCCCTAACTATTTCCTCCCACAGTGCAACATGTTGGAGCATCTTACCGACGAGGCAGCCCTACTGGTGGCCCGGAAACTAGCACATTTGAGATCGGATCCAGCTGAACATTTGCGCGCGGCACTGGAGCAAGCCCGGCAGGCGTGCCAGCTGAAACGAGAAGCTGCTGGAACGAGTAACGGGCACGGGGCATCGTCGCCAACCTCTGGCACTTCCAAAGCCACCTCCCCCCAAGATGATCGTCTAGCCCAAAGACTGCAGCAGCTGGTTACAGAAAACCCAGGAAAGTCTATTTCGGTTTTCCTCAACCCAGATGACGTGACCAGGCCGCATTTCCGCATCGACGATAAATTCTACTGAACTGGTGGAGCCCCCAACACGAGCACCACGTGCCGCCTAAGGATAAAATAACATCCATTCTTCTTCCTTAGCCACTGAGGTAAAGCTGATCTTCAAAGTTAAGAGCACACACACACTCCTTCACTGTGCATTATGTTGTACTGTATTAAACCCTTCACATGCAGGCTGGGCACAATCGGTGATGTATTTTGGCCAACACTACAAGCTGCAAGCCAACTCTGCGAAATATGATTAAGCTGCTACTAGAGAGACCATCTGTCCCAAATCAAGTCTGCTGTCAGCTACATGGCTGCGCTACCAAAAGAAACAAACAAAAAAAAATCACCAAATGGAGGAAGGCACAAGAGCGGCTGTTTTCAGATCTTGTATAGCATTTGATGAGAGGCCTTGAAGCTGTATTGCTCAGTGCAATCTTAATCCTGCAGCCTGTTAGGATTATAGTATCTTGCACAGCTTGAAACAATAGTTAAGGGATTAAAAAACCTGCTACATACTGCTGAGGACTTTTAATTTTTACTTTTTGTTATACACTAGTATGCAGGAAGGAGGGCAAAGGATCTAAACCAAGGAATTTGTTTGACTGACACTGAATGAATATTATTTTCTTCTTTCCTCTACTTTATCTCCTCCTCATCTCGTTCTCTTTCTCAGGAAGATTGTGTTGTAAAGATGAAGGCATTTCCAATGTGTATGGCATTGCCTCTGTGCCTCCTACTATTTTAGTAGTCTCAAATAACAGACAACAATTAAAAGGCAGCCTTAGGCTTGGAAGCCATGATGGCTAGGTGATGAGAGAGAGGTTGAGATAAAGGTCTAGCAAGTCTCCAGTGCATTACTTTAAGTCAGCCTTGTCTTACACAAGACTAGCCTGAGCCCCATAGCAGCACTAAAGCTATATTTAGGAAAAGCCACGGGCCTAAAGCTTTTCAGAGTGTGAGTTTTCTTATTACAACAGCATCAGGACTTGGTGCATTATGGATACATTTCTTTTCTTTGTTTGTTTACTTGCATTCAGTACATTTATTCAAACGGAACCACAGAGGAAAGTTCTGCCAGTGGCACAAATAAATAAGCTCGATCTGACTACTCTGACGAAATGTCAATACTTCTGCCTGTCAAAAGACGATTTCATTAAAATTGGTGATGTGTTCTATGATTGTGTATCATGTTTGTTTGTTGGTTTAGCTTTTGACACTGATTTGCTGATTTGCTCTCAGCTCGGTGCTTGACAACACTGTAATCTTTACAATATGGAAATATGATGTACTTAATTTTATGCATTTCTTTTTTTTGTGTTTGCTATCAATGCACGTATGAGAGAGCTCATAAATACTGAAACCCTTGTTAAATATGTTTTGAATTACAAAACATCATTAGCTAAGCTAATTATGATAACAGTGACTGAGACAGAGTGATATTAATACATGTGATACAGAAGATGCGTTTTTGTACGTGTGTGCACGGTGTCAGGTCCGATCTTGCTTCAGAGATGTGCCGCTTTTGCTTTGGGATGGATGAACGAACGACTGAAGGGATGGATGTAGTGAGAGAGCCAGCAGCAGTCTCTATTGGCAGATTAGCCAGAAGTGATGGAGCACCTGGGAGTTCAGACAGCTGCATCTCTTTCTCTCTCCCGCTCTCGTCATGTCTGACTCGTTCTCTTTTATCTATCGTTCGCCATCATAGCGCTTTCCTTTTCTTTGGTTTTGAGTTCGACACATCCCGAAATATACCCCGAAAGTAGATGTCATGCTCTTGAAGAACGTGTGCTGTAAAACAGGCTTGTTGTGATTCCGTCTTCTTTTTGAATAGCTGTAAATTGCTTGTAAGTGCGATAGATTTGGTAGGTTGATGTCATTCACTTGAAAGATCGGATACTACTGAATAGAATGAAAGCACATAACTATCATACACTTGTTTAAAAAAAAAAAGAAAAGAAAAATGAAGCCAAAGTACGGGTTTAGATCATGCTTGGATACTGCAGAATGTAACGGATGTAACAAGCTGTTTAAACAGGCTTGAACCATGTACACTATTTATATAATTGTTTATATCATTTCGGAGCATTAACGTATGTTTTCTTGAAGTCTGATCACTGTACCGTACAATGCCTAATCTTGTATGAACAATTGTCCTATGCAATTTTGCTGTGTGTGTGTGTGTCGAGAGCATATCTGTTTTAGTGAAATATGAGCCCTTGCCCTGGCTGCGGTAATTACCAAGAACATTACGTAAAGGAGGAAAGCGATTGCAGTGGCACAAATCAAACTGTTTCTGCCTCAGGGGATGACGGGATGTTCTAATAGCCACAATTTGGATGTGATAACGTTATCAAAACCAAAGCATAGAACCATGGCTACTTTCCCTACAATTTGCAGTCATTTCAAGTTGACAAAGCAAAGGCTGTAATTTGATCAAGCAGGCAGTTATTAAAGTGATTGTACAGAAGTGTGGTCGTGACGTGAACAACGATAACGAATGTATACGAATGTATATATGTTGAAAATTACTTTTTTCATCTTAATGAACCTGGAATGAAAAACAAGACTCAAATGAAATTGTGCAGTGATGCGTAAAGGAGTTTATATTGCGTATATTTCTTGTACCAAATTATTTCCTGAATTTCTTTTTTCTATTCTTATAATTTTGTGTGTATTTGCTGTAATGCACTAAAGGCATTTTGGTTGTTTTATTATTTATCTTTTTAATCATGTGCGATGCTGTTAATCGTAGCATGAAATAAAATATTACATTATTAAAAAAAAAAAAAAGTGTGTGGACAATGTTATCGCTTCACATCATACTTGTGTGTATCTGTAGTTTTAAAACTGGGGGTTCCACTGGAGATTCATTTTTGCAATTCAGTGAGAGTGCTGCTTTAATAATGGGTTTTTGTTTTGTATTATGTCTGTAAGGAGGCATAGGCAGATCCAAAATAATACTGTGCACATTTTAATGATTGTGTTTGTAAAATAAATCTTAATCTAGGGGGTATTTTATGAACAATTAAACAGGTCTTTAAAAAGGTTAAAATACCATCTAAAATAAAGTAACGGTCAAATTGTATGGTCTTTCCTGACTTATTTATTTTTCTTTTTACATTGTTGAACAATTCTGAAGGCATCCAAAATATGCAATAATCTCATTTGAACAGTTGATCTAAAGATGTTATGCTATGTAAAGCCTTCATAATGGTTCTAATGCACAAATGCACTTGACTACTGTTCTTGCAAGAACTATATTCTAGAATAGCTGACCCTTGTGTGTTGAAATACGGCTTGATTTGTTGTAGTTTTTAAATTAATTACAGAATTCCATATTGATTCATAGTTTTGAAATATCCTGTATTTTTTTCTAGAATGTGGAAAAAGAAATCAAAGAAAAACATCTAAACTTTTGACTTATAGTGGACATTTTTTGTATTTTTTCCCCTCCTTAATAACTTGCCCGTGTTTATTTTATATAGAACAGATGGACATTGAATGTAACTGCACTGCCATATCAGGCCAAGAGGGGATGCTATGATACAGCACATCACAGACCCTGCTGTGATCAGATATCCAGTCTGCTGGTAAAAGCATAAGCAAACATGTAAGGGACAACAGCGCAGAGGACACCACTTTCTCTCTCATCTCTGCTAAGAGGAATGTCTTTGTGTGATACCTATCCCATATGAAATGCGTGAGAGTATCTTTCTCATTTTCTCTGGTATCTTTCAATATCTACATCACACATGCACAAACGTATATTGTTGATAACGCTAATGTCAGTTTTGAACACTTAAACAGTTAAGTACCTCAAACTAAAACTGAGAGGTTGATTGTAATATCTGCCAATACTTATGAGAGGCAAGAAGAGGTGTTCGACATTTTGTTTTACAACTAGACACACTCATTCTTGCAGTCTGGCACTTGCAATTGACACACGGATCGTTGGCTGCATTGGATCACTCGCATTACGCCTGCTTGTCATTCAACACCACTGCTACTCCAGCACTGCTGGATATTACATGACGTTGTCGTCCTTAGTTATCCTGAAGGCAATGTCCTTTTCCTCTCCCAAGCTGCTCTCAGTAAGCTCAAGCTTGAGTGGAGGCATGGGGGAGCTGGAGGCAGAATCAATCCCAGAAGAGTTGGACTGAGCACACGTAGAGTTTGGCAAAGACAGGCAGTATATAAATTTATAGCAAATGACTGAATAAGAAGTCGTACTTTTTCTTCCAGAGAACAAATTAAATCTCCTACTCCATATGATTAACTTTCTAGAACTAATCACCACAAGTTGATGTTTCTACTTGCCTGCAAATCACTTAGGTTTTAAATCATATCAGGTTCCTGCGCTAAGAGAATACTTCACCACGTTTTATTTGAAACACAAAGGGACCATGCATTTGAACTTTAAATCCCTGTCACTCTGAGCCCTGTTCCCACTACATCCTCAAAAGGAATTTGTGAGCTCAATAAGAATTTGGCAGGAACGCAGTAGAAACCACTAAGGATGTAGTATACTGTAGCTTCCCTTGACATGGAGCTTGTTCAAAAACATCTAGGGAGGATGTGCTCAAAATGCAGGAAGAACTTAATATGGATGTCGTAATGACAGCATCGACCAGTTAGCGGCATAAAGAGCACCTCTTTGGGACTTCACTGACGTGCAAGCATGACGCAGATAGGAATGATTGGATGGCGTTCTGACGGAGTAGTCATTGGGATGTCACTGCGTTGTTCCTTTGTCAGTGGAAATCTTACAAAGACCTCTTCAGGGTGGTGCAATGACCATGCCAAGTGAAGACGACAACTGCATGAAGTGCATGCAGAAGGTTATCAGCGCATCTATGTCACGTTCAGAGAATTTTGTATAAAATACTTTATGCGATTCCTCACCATCACTTTTGATTTTGTTGGACCTGGTTAGCACATGATTATGTACATAAGAGGACAACATGATAGATACATTTAGAACGTGGAAGAGACATGGCTAGGAAGTAGTATGAACTTGATACAGTAAATGCCCGTTTTTCCACCCTGTTCCCGCTGTGTTCTTCAATATTTTTAGGATACAATGAGAACTTCATAGTCTTCATCAGAGTGTGATGGGACATTAGAATTCAGAACAGCTAGTTTTCTCTAACCTCCACCAGAACCCCTAACTGCACTGTTTAACAGGGTCATGCCTACTGTAGCTATAAGCAGTATAAGTAGCTGTTTAGGGCCCTCACACCACCACAGGGCTTGGGAGGAATGCAGGAATTAAAAATATCTATCCTTGCTACTCATATGTTTTCCCCCACTTAGATTCATTTCGTCTGGAGTCCTAGGCTAGGTAAAGTGGGTCAGAACTAGACTGAACCTCAGGCAGTTGGGGAACCAGGCCACCATGTTACCATACAGTACCTCATTATTCAGAGGTTACACAAGATCTCAAGGACACAGACATAACAAATTCTACCTGCATCGTTAAGTTTCTGGCAGCATCTGAAATACGCTTGCTTTCTGGCGACGGTGTTGTGCGCAGCAGGTGGATACAATGGCGATACAATGGCATGACAGTACATTTACATAACATAAAATTACATTACAAGTACATTTGAAAGAAAACAGCTAATATAAAAAGCAAGACAGCCAAAAGGTGAAAATAATTGTAATTCAGTGCTCTAACAGAGCAAAGAGGAAGGTTAGAAGAGAATTGGGATTGATGGGTGGCTATGTCAGACTGCTCACATTCATCCATGCTTTTTTATAGCAAGTGTCGATTTCTGACAGCATATTTATTGCTACTTTTCATAAAGCTATTTAATGCACAGATAAAAGGCTTATTACTTTTAAATATTACATATTGCACAATATTTGTATTAATACTAATGATGTTGGACCTATTATGCAAAAGTTTTTTTTTCTTTTTTTTAATTTTTAAGCATCCAGATGTGTCCAGTGTATGTACAAACAAAAACAAAAAATCCTTGCCCTTTGTGTTTTTGTTTTTTTTCATTTTATATTAGCAGGGCTTTAACCCAATTAGATTTTACCCTAATGTGACCTCATGTAAGAAGATTGAGCTCCTTTCCTCATCTCTGCTGTTCTCTGTGGTGTGGGGTGTGGATTAGCGATATCTTATTTACGTAAACACTGAAACTGCACATTTTAAAGGAAGAGTGAAATAAAGGGAGTTTGAGTTATGAAAACTAATAATTGTCCTTTTATCTTGTAAGGAATAAGGAAGACAACATATTAAAATAGCTAGTATCTATACAACTCTTACTGTATGTAAATAAAATGCTTTTAGCTTTGGTGGATATACCAAGTGTGAGTATTTATTAATGTGAGATTATGTATATGAATAATACATATACACGTGGACAAAATTGTTGGTACCCTTTGGTCAATGAAAGAAAAACCCACAATGGTCACAGAAATAATTTTAATCTGACAAAAGTAATAATAAATAAGAATTCTATGAATGTTAACCAATGAAAGTCAGACATTGCTTTTCAACCATGCTTCAACCTAATTATAAAAAAAAAAATGATGGTACCCCTAACTTAATAGTTTGTTGCACAACCTTTTGAGGCAATCACTGCAATCAAACGATTCCTGTAACTGTCAATGAGACTTCTGCACCTCTCTGCAGGTATTTTGGTCCACTCCTCATGAGCAAGCTGCTCCAGTTGTTTCCGGTTTGAAGGGTGCCTTTTCCAGACAGCTTGTTTCAGCTCCTTCCAAAGATGCTCAATAGGATTGAGGTCAGGGCTCATAGAAGGCCACTTTAGAATAGTCCAATGTTTTCCTCTTAGCCATTCTTGGGTGTTTTTAGCTGTGTGTTTTGGGTCATTGTCCTGTTGCAAGACCCATGACCTGCGACTGAGACCCAGCTTTCTGACGCTGGCCAGCACATTTCTCTCTAGAAACCCTTGATAGTCTTGAGATTTCATTGTACCCTGCACAGATTCAAGACACCCTGTGCCAGATGCAGCAAAGCAGCCCCAGAACATAACAGAGCCTCCTCAATGTTTCACAGTAGGGACAGTGTTCTTTTCTTGATATGCTTCATTTTTCCCGTCTGTGAACATAGAGCTGATGTGCCTTGGCAAAAAGTTCCATTTTTGTCTCATCTGTCTATAGGACATTCTCCCAGAAGCTTTGTGGCTTGTCAACATGTAGTTTGGTATATTCCAGTCTGGCTTTTTTATGATTTGTTTTCAACAATGGTGTCCTCCTTGGTTGTCTCCCATGTAGTCCACTTTGGCTCAAACAATGACGGATGGTGCGATCTGACACTGATGTTCCTTGAGCATGAAGTTCACCTTGGATCTCTTTAGAAGTCTTTCTGGGATCTTTTGTTACCATTCAGATTATCCGTCTCTTTGATTTGTCATCAATTTTCCTCCTGCGGCCACGTCCAGGGAGGTTGGCTACAGTCCCATGGATCTTAAATTTCTGAATAATATGTGCAACTGTAGTCACAGGAACATCTAGCTGCTTGGAAATGGTCTTATAGCCTTTACCTTTAACATGCTTGTCTATAATTTTCTTTCGAATCTCCTGAGACAACTCTTTCCTTTGCTTCCTCTGGTCTATATTGAGTGTGGTACATACCATGTCACCAAACAACACAGTGACTACCTGGAGCCCTATATATAGGCCCACTGACTGATTACAAGATTGTAGACACCTGTGATGCTAATTAGTGGACACACCTTGAATTAACATGTCCCTTTGGTCACATTATTTTCAGTATTTTCTAGGGGTACCGTCATTTTTGTCCAGGCCTGTTCCATGAGTTTATTTTTTTAAATCATTCTGTTGAAGCATGGTTGAAAAGCAATGTCTGACTTTCATTGGTTAACATTCAATAAATTTTTTAAATTATTACTTTTGTCAGATTAAAGTTATTTATGTGACCATTGTGATTTTTTCTTTCATTGACCAAAGGGTACCAACAATTTTGTCCACGTGTGTAGATATATTCCCTTTGGTAGCACTGTCGCCTTTCACCACCAGGGTCCGGGTTCGATTCCCGGCCAGGCTCGATTCCCGTCTCTGTGTGCATGGAGTTTGCATGTTCTCCCCGTGCTTGGTGGGTTTCCTCCGGGTACTCCGGTTTCCTCCCACAGTCCAAAGACATGTAGGTTAGGCTAATTTGCATTCCCAAACTGACCGTAGCGTGTGAATGAGTGAGTGTATTTGTGTGTGTCTGTGCCCTGCGATGGATTGGCACCCTGTCCAGGGTGTACCCTGCCATGTGCCCTAAGTCTCCTGGGATAGGCTCCAGGCCCCCCGTGACCCTGAATACAGGATTAAGCGGTATAGATGATGAGTGAGTGAGTGATATTCCCTTTGGTATTTTTATCTTTATGTGTGCAGGTGCTCCCTTGTGTCCTACTCATTATTTATTGCAAGTGTAACTTGGCATTCAAGACCTTAGGTGTCTTAAAAAGTCTGCGATGGCCTCCAGGCAGTTCCAGGTTTTGCTGCCTGATTCTGGTGATTTTAGTGCTGAAACAACAAATATGCAGATTGGCTAAAGGATCCTGCGGGCTATCCAGAGGCCACAAACACAACTATGCCATTGTTGCTGAATAGTCAATGAGGAGAGGCATGAGCCAGGGTATCCTGTCCCAGAGGGATGTCTGATTCTGCAAGGGAGACCTACAATCAGCTGTTTCTGACTTGGCATTGGTTACGATTTCTGTGTGTAGTCTCCACTCTCCTAGAAAGATCATCCTCTGAACGATTGTTCAGCTCTGGCAAATTGGGTGTTTGGGTAGTCCAGCTATGAATGTGCTCATGTGAAGGGATTCTACCCAAAGTTGACCTCATTCCCATCTGGTGGTTAGTAGGCTACGGCTGATCATGTTAAACTGAACTAAACCTAAAAAAAGAAAAGGGTTATCAATTCCAGATTGTTGATCTGTTAGGATCTCACACCATCACCATGCATTTTTTAACAGTAAGCAAGAAACACATGGTGATTATTTCTCATTAATGCAACACTGCTCCCAACAGACTCTTTGCATTTACAGCAAGTCAATGCCTTCGTTCCTTTCTCCAAGGGTCCAGTCACAGGCTGATAATCCACTTTGAAAAGACAACAAACCTAACTATTTCAGTGGTATTCTACACTCCCCGGTGACAACTGATAAGCTAACAGAATCCTTGAACTGACTCACAGTGAAGTCTCTCAACACATGTTCAATTCTGCTCAACCTTTCCTCAACCATGTTTGCTTTTGTACAGTGCAGCAGTTGATTATACAATAAATGATAGTAGGATAAGTGACATTTCAGACAAAAATGGCCAAAGGTTCTGTTTATTTTTGCTCTTCTAGTGGATCCCAAAGAAGCCATGCTCATGTTATAGCTGGCTATATGTGCACTCCTCTTAAAGGTACAGTACTCCTGCCAGACTTGGCTTCCCTTTTTCTTTTTTATCTTCAGCTGACAAGCTTCAGTCCACTGACAACCACATTTAAAATTTAACAGTCACTTGCCTAAGTAAGAGAGATTAATGAAGATGTCGTTGAAGTACTACTACAGCTGCTCTCTGAAAAGCTGCCGGTGGGGAGGAAGCAGCAACTGAAATTATGGGTGAGGGGGCACAGAATTGAATCAAAGGGTTACAGAAATTGAGAAATTCAAAGAGATTTCTAAAGATTTAAGATATTTGTAATATGTGGAAATATTTCTGCTGTTGCTTTAAAACATTTTTCATGGATAATTAATACTAGCATAGCTTCATTTAGCCTTAGGTTCTAAAAAAGGCTAAATTAAGCTATGCTAGTCTTGGTTATCCATAATTAATGTTTTAAGGCATCACTAGAAACATTTCCACATATTAAACTGTATAAATAAGTGTGTTTACTGTGTGTAATTTACAGACAGACATTTCATCTACCCTACTGGGCTTAGAGCGGGAAAGGTATTTTACATGTGCTCAAAGGCGTATGAGTCAAGATTAGTCCAAATTAGTCCAAGGGTTATGTAATGCTACAGTAAACAATAATATAAGGTGTAAATTTTCATTATTATTACTCTGTTTCAGTTTCATAAAGGTCTTTCCTGGAAGTGGTATCAATAAGCTTCCTTCTTTTATATAGAATAATCTTGCAGCAATGTATCCAACCATTTAACTGAGCTACCAGGACTGGAAGACTTCCATGAGCAAACAGAGTCAGAACACGTTGCATGGTGGAGTTCAGGTGTGTTACAGTGCTGCAGCAGTAAAGGCACTGTCTAGCTTTCAGTACACACCCACAAGTGACAAACAGTAGGGCTTGCTTCACACTAGACACAACTTGAAAGCCTGATTGGCTCTCTAGTGTTAACCCAGGGTAAGCCACCATTATTAGATGAAACAGTGTTTTCTTCACATGAATTTGTAAGTGATTAAAAAAAAAAACATAATTCCACCGTTTAAAGGAAATGACAGCCTCAAAGTTTTCAACTTTTAGGATCAGGCATTTCACATGTATGTAACTGGTGAAGTATGACCTCGAAAATGTGATTATAATATAGGTATACACCGATCAGTCATAATATTAACATACTATTAATTATGTAACAGGATCATGGACACCCAAGGCTAATTTATGCTTGTGGAGAGCAAAAACTTGCCTAAACATAAATGCTAGCTACAACAGAAGGGCACCAGAACACCCAGTGCACTACTGCCCACCACACACAGGACCTGGCAGGCAATGAGCCCAAGGCTGCCACCCTAGCCTCCAAACTCCCCAGGTTCCAATCCAACTGGGCATCCATGGGATGTGCCAGACACACAAATCCAATCCACAAAGGCCCCACCTTGCAAGTTTTGGCGGAAATACTTGTGTCTTGTTTGCACTTTAAAGTATTTGTTGTTGACTGCTTAAGAAGCCATTAAAGCTTTTTAATGGTACAATTGTTACATGGTGCTGGTTGGAGAGCCGCACCATGAGATGTTATAATTCTAATAAGAGCCCTAATGCAGGGTTTCTGAGGGGGTAAATGAAATAGGAGTTTATGAGAGTGCTTATTACACGCAAGGGAAGACCTTCCCATTTAGAGACAGTGTGGGATTATTAATTAATTAACTAAAAAGAAACGAAAGTAAACTGAAAACACAAAAACAGAGCTCTGCCGTCTCCTAGACGGGGTTCTGGAAAATAAAAACAAAACCTATGATCTTCTCGGGGTGTTTGCCCTTACCCAGGATTTATATTTTATGTGTTTTAACACTTAGGCTGAGAGCACACGCTTAAGTGATGGAATCAGGACCCTTAAATATAAATGCAGCCAGGTGCAGTGTGTCCACGCTGATTGCCTCTGCACCATCGCCAGGTCCACACAGCAAAATGATTGGTGTTAAATCAACTCCCACAGTGTTAAAAGTAACACTGGCCCAGTGTTTATATAGGTCCACACTAGTCGGTGTTAATTTAACACTGGCCAAAGTGTTAATATTTTAACACTTTTATAGTGTCAAGTTGCCAACACTCTGTTATTTTGCAACACCGTAAAGTGTGTTTTTTTACACTATATGGGTGCACATTTGCATCATTAGTGTTAAATATCCAACACTCTCAGTGTTATTTAATTTCACCAGTTAGTGCGTTTTTTTACACTACATGGGCATATACTTCATTACCATTAGTGTTAAATATCCAACACTATATGTTATTTAATATCAAGTTAGTGTATTTAACACTACATAGACACATTTTCATCATTAGAGCTTAATATTCAACAATCTGTCATTTAATATGACCAGTTAGTGTGTTCCTCCCTTCCTCAAATATGTCAAAGCTGGCTAAAGTAGACTTCCAAAACAAATCATTCTGAAGACCAAACCTGTAGCAAAAAACACTATTTTTTAAACCTTTGGGTGCTCAGTCACATATTACATTCATTTTGGCTCTCCTAATCTCAATCATGTGAGCAACCAGAATATTGACAAACTGCCTCCTGGTGCTGTGCTTCAGCGAAGAGTTTGCCGTGTATTCCTCCAACACATCCTGACCACCTGCTTTTGTCAGCAAAGCATCTCTGACCATCTAATCAAAGAAAAGAAATAAGAAAGAAGTTGTTATACTGTGGCCAGACTTTTTTAGTTTAAGTAGCACTGAGTAAAATTTTCAAAATACTACCATTTTTTTCTTCCATGATATTGATTTGACTGAATCACAACATAAAAATAATAAACTTGCTATAAACCAAAAATACTTGGTACCTTCTTTGCAACTTCCATGTCCGAATTACTTGTGGGACAAGTTAATGCCGTCCTCTCTCCACTGATAGGAATACCCCATTCAACATGGCTATCTCCTTCACTTGAGCGGGACAGGGTATTTGTAAGGGAACTAGAACTTGACTCGCCTAAAAAACACCAAATGAACAACATGACATTATATTATTTAACATAAGATTTGCATTTCAAAATTAAACATCCATTGCTCGCTTATATAAACTCAATTATTAAGACACACCAGATTGATCTTTGTCTTGAACTGTTAGACACAAGTCAGGATTGGCTTCAACCAGCTCAAGAAGAATGTCATCTTCCACCGCAGTGTGAGACTCGTCAAATATGGAGAGTTGAGCTCCATCTGACAGTCCGAATTTGCATTTGACTGCAAAATACATACATTTCTCAAAACGAAGACAAGTTGAAGATACAGAATTTCTTTCAGAGTGTTAAACAAGCTCAAAATTACATTAGCTAAATCACTACTCGCTTTTATTTGTAAACAGACCATTCACCTATTAATAAAGAGAAATATTGTCATATATTGGTAAACTGATGTGAATTATTAGAATCTCAGTCTTAGCAGCATTTTGATGAATGATTGCTAATTAAAATGTTTAAAAGTTTATATTTTTCAGAATGACCATACAGATAGGATCCTACATGCTGCTAAAGTACCTTCAGTGGTGAAATCAGTGTATGAGAAGCCAGACTGCAGTCTGATGTATTTCTTAAGGCTGTCATATTTTACCTTCACCAGCATGCTTCTATCTGCATTTTATCAAATCTGGAACAAGACAGAGACAAGAACTACTGCATTTAGCATTTTAAGATCAATACCTCAACTCCAGCATTATTCTCTTTAGTCTTTGAAATCACTCCAAAACCACTTCTGCCATTGAGTCAGTACAGGGTGTTAAAAGTTAATGCTTCATTCAATAATATTTAAATACTACGCTTATATTTTACTTTAAAATAAACCTGTGGTAACAGGCCCTACTTTTAAGGACAGAGCGAGGTAAAGGATGCCACTCCCGCCACAAATGAACACCAGCCTGAGTTGTATAACGAGTTGGGCAGTGGTACTGGTTGATGACATTAACTTAGCTAGCCCCTGTTGTTTAAATCTGGTCATATTAAGGTTTTAAAAAATTCTGGTGAGATACTATTACCTCTCTGCTAGTGACCAAGGCCATTACTGAGTTGACCAAATAAATTTCGACACTCGAGCTACACCTTAACACCAAACACGCACTCCCTATCTCTGCACATCTGATGGAATAGGCCCGCTAGCTAGTTAGTTCGTGCTAATGCTAATTAATTTCAGCTTAGCCTCGTTTTCAGACACGCCGGTTTACCGTCAAATCAACACTAAGTACATGCACATTCTCCTTGACGATAAGCAATTGTGATTGAATTAAATTTTTTTTCTGAGCTTATCAATTAAAATAAGGCTAGGCCCACCTAGCCGACTACGTGTCAACTAGCTAACTTAAGCTTAAAATTCAAAAGCTAGTTACTAGTAGAAAGATTTTTATTTTTTATTCTATATTGTGCTATTTCTTAAAGTTACATGACCTGTAATGTTAACGGTGGGAAAAAGGATATTTTATGTAATCATTAAGGTAGCATTAACTTCTTTATACAATGTTAATCTGTCTTAGCTTGCTTTTAGCATGGTAATGTTACATATTCTCACAATGCAGGATAAATTAATATTTTTTCTGTTCAGCATTTGGTGGTATTATTTGGTCATCTATTAAAAAAGTTAAATAAAGAAGCTTACCTTACTTATATCGGAGCTCAAACTGTGTTGCATGTGCTGTTCCAAGATGGCACGTGATTGTACAATTAACTCTGAAGTGCACCTGAGGTAACTCCCTAAAACTACACGCCCATCAGAGTTCAGTCAACACTTTCAGTGAAGAAACCACACCCCCTTTGACACTAGTCAACTCAAAAGCACTCTACACTCAGAAAATGACACTATGTAACACTGGAAAATTTGCTGTGCAGATGACCACGTCTCTGCCTGTGTATTTTCAAATGGTTCTGCCCCTCATGAGACTTGTGTCATTACAGTACACCCCATTACGGACATCCAAGAGTCAATCTAGACACTACAGAACTCTTTAATGGGTTCAGGGGCCAGTGTATGCCAAGCTCAGTCACCCAGGCTCTTGATACCAAGCCTGGTTATCCTCCGCTCAGCCTTCATGGGGGCATTACTATGCCTTGCCATTCGTGGGTGTATGGGGTGAGATAAGGTGTGAGATGCAAACTGGGTTTGGATGGGCCTTCAATGTGGATTTGCATGCCATTCACCCTGAGGGGCAGTAGTAAGGGGTGCTGGGGCTGGAGGCGCTGGGACTGGGTGTTGGTAGCCCTTAAAGCAGCTTAGGGCGCACTGACATCCTTAGTTCGAGACAGTACGGGTTGGCAAGTCGATGCAAGGGTTGTGACGTTGGAGCCAGGGGAACCCCAGCACTACTCTCTGTTCTGGCACCTGGCTTACCAAAAATGAGATTCATGACATGTGAGCCGTAGTGTGACTGTGGCATTCACTGTCTAATGCACCGCAACGTAATCGGCTGGCCGGCCAGGGAGACCAACAGGATGGCAGAAGGGAACGAGCTAAATGGAATGCCCAGTGTCTGGGCTAGCATCCCCTCAATTAAATTTCCTGTGGTTTCCGAATCAATTAGCGTCTCCATTCAGGCTATGTGGAGCTCAGCCCCTAAGAGAGTAGCTGGTAGGAAGAGCCCTACATGATAGGGTCTTGACTCTTGACAATCTCTTGCACCATCTCTACGCCTGCGGATTCTTCTGGTGGAGCAATCGCTCAGGAGTCAGGAGTAGTTCAGTGGTTAAGGCATTTACCTACAGTTTGAAATGTCGCAGGTTCAAATACCATGTCCACCAAGTTGTCCCTGTTGGACCCTTAAGAAAGGCCCTTAACTCTCAACTGTTCAGATGTATAATGAGATAAAAATATAAGTATCAGCATATCCATGCTTATTTGCCTCTGCAGCAGCGTCACCTGTCAATCGTATGTCTAGATGACAGTTCTGCCCCTCATGAGACCAGCGTTGTTACAACAATGTTGTCTCCTTTACAATATGTAACTGAACTTATTGGGACACTTTTTCCGAACTGGCTTGTTGCTTGGGTGGTACACATAAAAGCACATGTTGGTAACCTTTCAAAAGCATAGTTTTGTATTAGAGATTAGTTTTTTTTTTTAGTCATTTGAGGTACTTTTTGTTTAATAATATGTAAGTGACAAGTGGACCAAAAGCGGCCACACTCTACTTCTTTTTCTGAATGAAAAGGGTCCAATTTAAAGAATTTTTCATATGCATATTTCACCTGGAAACATGTACATCTACTGTACCTCTGCTTCGTGATTTCAGCATGTGTACAGGTGTTTCTGACACTGGTGATTATGAGGGTGAAAGAGAAGTTTCTAAGTCCTATATATATGATTCTAAGTAGAAAAAAAAAGAATAGGTCAGAAAGGGAAGAGAGAGTGGATTTTGGGCATTATGTTTATCTGGTAGTGCTTCTTTATTTAGAATTTAAATTCAATCACCACGTATTTGTCATGTGTGGTACAGTATATGTTATTTATATAGGAGTCCTGATCCAGCATGACTATTTTCTTCATTATTAATTTATATCTGTGTTTCTCTTCTTCGAATTATTGTTCCTTCCTTTACGCCATCCAACCATTCTACCTAATTTCATTCATCTTTCATCCTTGTCCCTTAGTTCGTCTCCTCTTCTCTATTGCCTTTCACATGCTCTGTCCTGCTCTGTTGCCTGCACCCATTTATCTCCATTAGAAATGCATGAGCATTAATAGATTCTAAGGAGAAGGTTCTTACTACTCGGTGATTCTCATGTTTCCCACAACTTATGGGGGTTTCCCAACATTCCCTACTAGTCATGAAACATGACACAGTAAAGCCACAATATGAAACATATCCCAGTACTTCGCAAGGTGATATTGAGACATACTGTATAAACTAGAAATAACAAAATATTTTAATAAGATATTACATTTTAATACCTTGACTTTGTAACCGAACCAATCAAACGACTGCAATATCAGTGTTTTTTATTTTATTTTAAGAAAAAGTAGATCAAGATGTAATTTTATGTTTGTTTATTTTATTTATTTATTATTATTTTTTTTATTGTTTCTAAAAACTTTAGAATGCATTAGCATGTTACATTTTCCTACTGTATTGTACAGATCAGGATAATAATTGTGATTTCATTTTGTATATTTCCTCATCCCACCAAACTGATTCTCTGGTTATGACACTTGATATTTAGTGCAAGAGGTAAATGGACACCTACAGTTTTATGATACAATTTATGCACCATTATGAGGCCTACTATTTGTTTTCTTCTTTTCCAACTAGAATATACCAGTCGTTTAACATGTGTAAAAGTTAAACTTCCTTAAAACAGAAATATATCCTATTTTAAAGAAGCTGGTTTGTTCTTTATACTGAGGGTGGACTGTGCCAGATACAAAAAGGAACATTGAAATATCCCAATCTACCATGCAGAATTATAGCTCAGTTTAAAGGAAAGGGTAAAATATCAATATATCAACATATCAAGTCACAACTTGATCGACATGTGCCTTCTATAGGACATGTCGATCAAGGCAACATGTGTCTGTTTACTTTCTGCATGGTTGTCTATATACAGTAAGACAGTTTACTGTAACTACAGCCACTTCCAATGCTCTGAATTCTTGATAGCATAAAAATGTTGAGCAGTAGTGGACCATATTATTACACACGTGGACAAAATTGTTGGTACCCTTCGGTCAATGAAAGAAAAACTCATAATGGTCACAGAAATAACTTTAATCTGACAAAATTAATAATAAATAAAAATTCTATGAATGTTAACCAATGAAAGTCAGACATTGCTTTTCAACCATGCTTCAACAGAATTATTTACTCATGGAACAGGCCTGGACAAAAATGATGGTACCCCTAGAAAATACTGAAAATAATGTGACCAAAGGGACATGTTAATTCAAGGTGTGTCCACTAATTAGCATCACAAGTGTCTACAATCTTGTAATCAGTCAGTTGGCCTATATATAGGGCTCCAGGTAGTCACTGTGTTGTTTGGTGACATGGTATGTACCACACTCAACATGGACCAGAGGAAGCGAAGGAAAGAGTTGTCTCAGGAGATTCGAAAGAAAATTATAGACAAGCATGTTAAAGGTAAAGGCTATAAGACCATCTCCAAGCAGTTAGATGTTCCTGTGACTACAGTTGCACATATTATTCAGAAATTTAAGATCCATGGGACTGTAGCCAACCTCCCTGGACGTGGCCGCAGGAGGAAAATTGATGACAAATCAAACAGACGGATAATCCAAATGGTAACAAAAGAGCCCAGAAAGACTTCTAAAGAGATCCAAGGTGAACTTCATGCTCAAGGAACATCAGTGTCGGATCGCACCATCCGTCGTTGTTTGAGCCATAGGAGACGACCAAGGAGGACACCATTGTTGAAAACAAATCATAAAAAATCCAGACTGGAATATGCCAAACTACATGTTGACAAGCCACAAAGCTTCTTGGAGAATGTCCTATGGACAGATGAGACAAAAATGGAACTTTTTGCCAAGGCAAATCAGCTCTATGTTCACAGATGGAAAAATGAAGCATATCAAGAAAAGAACACTGTCCCTACTATGAAACATGGAGGAGGCTCTGTTATGTTCTGGGGCTGCTTTGCTGCATCTGGCACAGGGTATCTTGAATCTGTGCAGGGTACAATGAAATCTCAAGACTATCAAGGGATTCTAGAAAGAAATGTGCTGGCCAGTGTCAGAAAGCTGGGTCTCAGTCGCAGGTCATGGGTCTTGCAACAGGACAATGACCCAAAACACACAGCTAAAAACACTCAAGAATGGCTAAGAGGAAAACATTGGACTATTCTAAAGTGGCCTTCTATGAGCCCTGACCTCAATCCTATTGAGCATCTTTGGAAGGAGCAGAAACATGCCGTCTGGAAAAGGAGCCCTTCAAACCGGAAACAACTGGAGCAGCTTGCTCATGAGGAGTGGGCCAAAATACCTGCAGTGAGGTGCAGAAGTCTCATTGACAGTTACAGGAATCGTTTGATTGCAGTGACAAACTATTAAATTAGGGGTACCATCATTTTTGTCCAGGCCTGTTCCATGAGTTTATTTTTTTTTAATAATTAGGTTGAAGCATGGTTGAAAAGCAATGTCTGACTTTCATTGGTTAACATTCATAGAATTCTTATTTATTATGACTTTGGCAGATTAAAGTTATTTCTGTGACCATTGTGAGTTTTTCTTTCATTGACCGAAGGGTACCAACAATTTTGTCCACGTGTGTATGCCTTGTTTTCTGCCTTCCTTCTGATTAGCTTAGATTTTTTAGACACTTAAGTAAGCAAGCCTTAACTCTTTATGGTACTACCTCTGTTTCAATGGCCTATTGTGTAAGAAGTGGCACTTTTACTATTAAATAGTAAACAGAAACATCACCACACACCTTGGAGAAGTAGATTCTGTATAACAATATCCAAAAGATTTAAATTCTGCCACATGTCTACTCACCATCCTCTAAAACTTTTCATTCTCATTCACATGGGCTTGCTTAATTCCATTAAATGATACCTGTAGTTTCCTTTTTGTTGTTGTTTCGCAGTTGTTTGTGTGGGACTGATAGTTTAGCTTTTTTTTTTTTACTTTCATAGAAACTTACAGAAAAATAGTCATTGTGACCTACAAAAAAGAAAAGAAAAAACAACACTATTTATACAAATGTTGTCACTGTCAACTAATTATAAAATTTCAACATAAAGTTTAAAAGTTATGACAAGATTTGAAAGTATGAGTGCAGACTAAATAAATCTATTTATAAAAGCCTTCTTCAAGACAATTAATTTTTTCCAAGCTAAGATACACATGTCTTAATTAGGTGAGTTTACCTGCTTTTGCAACCTTACAGTTTATAACCAAGGAATGCTTTCATTTTATTTAATAATTAGTTTAAAAACAAATTATGTGTAGTAATGAAAAAAAAATTAATTCACTTACTCATACAGTAATGCCATACTAGCAAAAACCTGGTTATCAGGTCAAAGGTTGTGTAATTTCAAATAACTTGTGGCCGAGGTATGTAAATTGGGACGTGATGGATTATTATAAGTGCTAGATGTAATTAAAACTTATTGATTGCATTTATAAGCTCAGTCGCCTGTGGACTGGAATGTATTGCAGTGTTGTTGCTCTCTCTACTTTCTCACTCTTTGTGCAGTTTCCTTTAATTCTTTTCTGTGGCTGGTGATACAGTAGTTTACTTTTTATACAAAGCTTTATCAGCACATATATCGTCTAATTGTCGTTCATTGTCAAGGACCTCCACTGAACTGGGAAACTCCACATTATCCAGTTTTCAAGAAGCCTTGTTCCAAAGTAGGCCATACTGTCGATAATCAAACAGTTTGAGATACTGTGACTAGTAACATACTTTTTCAATTGATCATCATTGTTATTACTAATATGTGATTGCTATTATAAAACTGTAAAAGTGTCACAGCGACAAAACTTATTAAATCCTTGAACTCTCACATATTGGTGGATTATAACTTTCACACGTTTACTGTACTTTCAGTAAAATCACTTTAGCTACTCACATGATCATATTCTAATTGAAGACCATATGCAGTACCATGTGTATAATAATTATTATTGCATTAGGGGATTTTTTAAATAATGCATTAGTGCATTGAAGACTATTTTTTGGCAGAATGATTGGGGCAGGATTGGTTTAAATGGATATTGGATCATATTTCAACACTGCCATTGTTTCATTTGTGACGGGGGACCCGACACCCTTTCCAAGATTCATACAGCTCTGCGTCCCAACCAGCAGTTCAGCACAACGGACAGCGAGAAAGGGGCGGGGCGCCGTAACTTGGCACGGCCGGCTCCTGATTTTCACTCACCGTCTTGGAGGCAACGCACACCTATAAAAGGGGTACGGATCTCCAACCCAGTGGGTAGGTTATGGGAAACATTGATGTCGCTAACCCCGTGTTATTTATCTCACCCCTTCCAGACTCCGACAGCTCCGGCGAGCCACAAAGTGAAGCACGCCCAAGGAGCACCTGCCGCCGCTGCGCGACGGCCATCTCCCCGTGTACGGCAACCTCTACGTCCTGCCCAGCTCATCGCTGTCGCTGCTCGCTCGTGGAGGACGCGGATGCCACACTCCCTTAAACGGGGGTCATCACACCAGACTTCTCCCTACACGCTCACCCCCTCCCCCTTCACTTCACAAATAAACGCACACTAAGCAGCACCTGCCGTCTGTGCCTGTGTCTGTACGCCGTTAGGAAACGAGAATGCGAGCCTCAGACGCAGGCCAGGGGGCGCCCTCGACCCCGGATCAAGTCATCACACACCTGCTGGAAGCCAGCCTACAACAAAATAATGTGCTAGAGTGGCTGGCGCAAGGACTGCAGGCCACCGCCACAGAACTTACGCGCCTACATCAGCGTGGAGGAGAACATATACCCCTCCCAGACCCCCGGAAAGACGCCCAACGACTCATGTCCAAACTTTCCCCCTATGATGATGTCGAGGCGTTCTTACAAACCTTTGAATGCACTGCTGAGCATGAAGCGTGGCCAGTGTGCGATTCTTATCCCACTCCTATTAGGCGAGGCTCAACGTGCATACTTTTCCCTCGCCGAAGAAGAGGCGGATCAGTACGACCGGCTCAAAGCAGAAATCCTAGCCCGGTGTGGGCTCTCTAGTTCCCAAGCAGCTTCGGAGTTTCAATGCTGGTCATATGCCATACAATCGCCACCCAGAGCACAACTAGATAAATTGCACAGAATCGCGGGACGCTGGCGAGAGGAAAGTTTTGCACGCATGCAAAAGGAGGATATGTGATTAAAGCACTGCTGGGACCAGATACGTGAAGTGGAAGGGCGCAGTTGAGGATGACGGCCGCATAAAACCCGTTACGTATTTTCTAATCCGCAATGGGTTACTGTACTACCACACAAACATCCGCGGAGGGCCCAAAGATCTTCTAGTGGTGCCGCAAGGTAAAATCGACACAGTGATGCACCTAGCTCACTCACACCCCTTAGGTGGGCACCTGGGAGTTGATAACACCATCAACAAAATAAAAGATCGGTTTCACTGGCCAGGATTAGACGCGGAGGTGAAAAACTTCTGCCAGAGATGCCCTGAGTGTCAGAAAACCTCCCCAAAAAAACGGCCCCCGCCCCCCTAGTCCCACTCCCGATTATAGGAGTCCCGTTCGAACGGATCGGAATGGATCTCGTGGGACCGCTCCCAAAGTCCGCTCATGGACATGAATATATATTGGTGGTCATGGATGACGCCACAAGGTATCCCAAAGTGCTCCCGCTATGGAAAGCTACCTCTAAAAATATTGCACGTGAACTAGTCCTGCTCTTCAGTCGTATGGGGATACCAAAGGAACTCCTCACGGATCAAGGTACCCCCTTTGTGTCAAAATTAATAAAGGATCTCTGTTTATTATTACAGTTAATAATAACAGCTCTGTACGTCAGTATATCACCCACAGACTGACGGACTAGTAGAACGCTTCAACCAAACGCTGAAGAGAATGCTAAGAAGAGTGGCTGAAGAGAAAGGTAGAAATTGGGACCAGCTTTTGCCTTACGTGCTCTTCGCAGTTCGAGAGACCCCCCAAGCTTCCACGGGCTTTACCCCCTTTGAACTTTTATTCGGGAGGAGACCCCGAGGATTGCTGGACGTGGCAAAAGACACGTGGGAGGAGCAGCCTTCTCCTTTCCGGTCAGTTATCGAATACGTACAAGATATGCAAAAAAAATTCAAAGTGTGTTACAAGTAGTGAGGCAGCATATGGAGAAAGCACAAGCAGAGCAGAAGAACTCGTACGACCGTCCAGCACAACCCCGTGAGTTCCGACCCGGCGACCGGGTGCTCCTGTTGGTTCCCAGCGCCAACTGTAAGCTTCTCGCACGCTGGCAGGGGCCCTTCACCATAACAGAAAGGGTAAGCGAAGTAAACTACAGGCTGCAACAGCCAGGTAAGCGGAAGCCATCCGAATTGTATCACGTCAATTTACTAAAAAAATGGATAGAACCAACACCACAGGTTTCAGCTATGGCTGCTGTGTCTTCCCCAGAACAGGCACGAGACCTAGTACCATGCGGAGAGGACCTGACGCCAGCCCAGGCGCAAACCATAAAGGAGTTTATCGACCAACATCAAGACGTATTCTCCCTAGAACCGGAGCTCACACACCTCATACGGCATGACATTAAAACTCCCCCAGGTAGCATCGTCCGCCAGCGCCCATATCATGTACCGGAAGCGCGCCGACGGGCAATCGAGGCGGAAGTGGACAAAATGTTAAAGGAAGGGATGATAGAGGAGTCCATAAGCCCCTGGTCTAGCCCAATCGTGGTGGTACCGAAGGCCGACGGTACCCTACGTCTTTGTAATGATTTCCGCCGTCTGAATCAGGTGTCATAATTCGACGCGTACCCGCTGCCTCGCGTGGATGAGCTAATCGAGCGGCTAGGAAGAGCCCGCTTGATATCAACCCTGGACTTAACAAAAGGGTACTGGCAGGTGGCCCTCACCTCGGAAGCTCGGGAAAAAACGGCTTTCAGTACCGAGCGGGGACACTGGCAGTATCGAGTCCTCCCTTTCGGATTACATGGCGCTCCGGCTACATTCCAAAGACTAATGGACATCATATTACGCAACCACCGTTCGTACGCCGCCGCTTACTTAGACGATGTTATCATCCACTCGAGTAGCTGGGACAACCATATCTTTCATCTACAACAGGTACTGGCAGAACTAAGGAAAGACGGGCTGACCGCTAACCCAAAAAAATGGCTAAAACCACAGGAAAAAAAGGTGAAAGCTATTCATAACTATCCACAGCCACAAACAAAGAAACAGGTGCATGTGTTCCTGGGGCTTGCAGGCTACTATAGGCGGTTTGTACCTAACTTCTCATCTCTTTCAGCTCCACTTTCTGATCTGCTGCGAAAAGGACAACCAGAGAAGATAAAATGGACAGAGGTAACCGAACAGTCATTTAATCAGTTAAAAACCCTTCTAACCAGCTCCCCAATTCTCCGTAACCCTGATTTCGAGAAGCAATTCATCCTCCACACAGACGCCTCAGAGACCGGACTCGGCGCAGTGCTGTCCCAGCTGTTTGACGGCGAGGAGCATCCAGTCTTATACGTGAGTAGAAAACTCAATAAGGCAGAGCGGAAATATGCAGAGCGGGAGGCTCTAGCAATTAAATGGGCGGTGGATGAGCTGCGATACTATTTAACAGGCAGACAATTCATACTGATCACAGATCATGCACCCCTACAGTGGATGGTGAAGGCTAAGGATACGAACCCACGCATCACACGCTGGTTTTTATCCCTACAGGACTACTCCTTCTCAATTTACCACAGAGCGGGGGCACAGCATGGTAACACCGATGGGCTGTCACGCGCCCATGCAATGTTCGTGAGTAAAAAGGAGTACGCAAAGCTGGGTGGGGGGGGGGTCATTGTGACGGGGGACCCGACACCCTTTCCAAGATTCGAGGAAGCTTTACACATTATAAGTTGCTTTGAATAGAAATGTCAGATGGGTAAAATGTAATCTAACCAGCTCCCCAATTCTCCGTAACCCTGATTTCGAGAAGCAATTCATCCTCCACACAGACGCCTCAGAGACCGGACTCGGCGCAGTGCTGTCCCAGCTGTTTGACGGCGAGGAGCATCCAGTCTTATACGTGAGTAGAAAACTCAATAAGGCAGAGCGGAAATATGCAGAGCGGGAGGCTCTAGCAATTAAATGGGCGGTGGATGAGCTGCGATACTATTTAACAGGCAGACAATTCATACTGATCACAGATCATGCACCCCTACAGTGGATGGTGAAGGCTAAGGATACGAACCCACGCATCACACGCTGGTTTTTATCCCTACAGAACTGCTCCTTCTCAATTTACCACAGAGCGGGGGCACAGCATGGTAACACCGATGGGCTGTCACGCGCCCATGCAATGTTCGTGAGTAAAAAGGAGTACGCAAAGCTGGGTGGGGGGGGGGGGGGGGGGGGGGGGCATTGTGACGGGGGACCCGACACCCTTTCCAAGATTCGAGGAAGCTTTACACATTATAAGTTGCTTTGAATAGAAATGTCAGATGGGTAAAATGTAATCTACTGATCGATTATATACTGCAAGGTATATATATTATAAACACATTTATTATCATAACTACAGTATATGACCAAAGTGTGTGTTTTTTAAGCATCCAAGTGCAGTTCTAATCCATTTTTTGCTGTTATGATAAACTTCACTCTTCTGAGAAGGCTGGGAATGAAGGCACAAAGTGAACATGACTTATGTAAGATAAAGTTTCATTTGAAATATACAAACATAGGTACATCACCCTTAGGAAACAGTATAGGTTACATTAGTCAAGAAAGAAACACAAAACGAGACATACATTAGGCCTAGAACCAGTAAAGTGGTAGTGAGGGCCAGGGTAGAACAAGTAAGTCATTACAAATCAGAAGTAAGAGGCAAGAACAACTCCCAGTGGTCAATTAGAATAAGGTACATGAACAGCTATGCTATGACTTAACGTTGGTGGTTCAAGGATTTCAGTCTGTCTGCTGACTAAAATAAGTCTAAGTGCCAAAAGAAACATTAAAGTTTGTTTGAGTGGTATGAAGAAATTGCATAAAATCTAAACACAAGGCATTCAACCCGAAGATAGTCTATGACAGTCCGATCAACAGTCAGTTTAGGAGATTGTGAAACCTGGGGGAAAACTTACAGGGTGTTTTGTAAATAGGAACATGACAAGGGGAACATAACTCTTTGCCCCACATAATTGGTTGGTGCTGCTGAATGGCGCTGATCTGCCAGATGTTTGAAAGTGGAGATGGAATGACAGATCTTGACTCTTGCCTGTAGCCATGTCTGCTCACAGCAGCACACAAAGGCTTGGACTGAAAGAACTCCAATTTCCTCCTCTTATGACAGTAACAAAGGAGGATGGTAAACCAGACAGCACTGGAAGGGGGAAAGATATGGGCATGCTCAATCTATGGTAGCATCTGACTCTAAGAGTGCAGGTCTTGTGAGGTCATGGATTCAATGGCTAATTTGAGGTCCTGGTTGACTCTCTCAGTGGCCTGTTCATCTGAGGATGGTTCAACATGGGATGGCACAGGTGAGTTTGCAAGAAGCCAACCAAAACTGAGTGAAGAATTGTGGACTGCGATATGAAACAATATCCACTGGAATGCCTTGAAGGCAAAACACAAAAAGGATGAGAAGTTCAGCTGTTTTCTTGGCTGAGGGGAGTCCAAGCAGGGGCACGAAGTGAGAGAGGTTTTCAAGAATCCATCATAAACGTTGTCAAAGCAATGTGGGACCTACAGTAGCTCTGTAAGGTACAGGAAGCAGTTTAAGGAGTCCTTCTGGGGGTTGGTTGCTGATTTTGTTTAAGAGTAGATGTCCCCAGTGGAATCTTTGAATGACCAGCCATCTTTTCCAATGTCCACTTGACTTGCAACTTGATGTGCAGTATGGCGGCCCTGATGAGACATTGAGTCGGCAAGATGGTCGACTCCAGGCCATAATGGAGGAAAATTGTTTTTAGAATGCATCTGGATTTGTTTTGTTTTTTTTGCATGTGGGTATAACGACCTGGATCTCATGAGGCTACTCCGCGGAGTTCTGAACAGGCAGATCCACGGTCATCCATATGTGCAGTTGCTAGGCGATGTTGCTATAAGTGCAATCAGTGTGAACACACACCACCTATGAACTCGTCTATTTAAGGCCCTAGAAACTGCCATGTGATGTGACCCCAATATAGGGCCAAAGAACTAAGATAAAAGACATAGTTTTAGTTTTCAGAGCCCCGTCCTGTCTCGAGGAGAAGGAGTAGCTCTGTTAGTTTTGTGTTCTCAGTTTTTTTTTGTTTAATTTTAGTTTATAATTAATAAACCCATTCTATCTCCAAACAAGGAGGTCACAAGCGCTCACAAAGAATCCTACTTCATTGACCCCCGTAGAAGGCCTGAATAAGCAGCGGTCTCTCAAAAGCAGTAATACATATGTAACAATGGGACAGTAAGATAGGCAAAAGAAGAAAGCAGGAGAAGAAAAGGGATCACCTGCCCTGATGCAAGTTTAGGCATTTGGCTGCCTTGAGATGCTCACGGTTCTTGAGCATCATAGGACAGCACACTTGTTACCCTGGATAATGATGGCGGGGTAAGAGTGGTTGTTGAATAGGGGTTATTTTAGCACCCCTAGGTTAAACAGAGGAGCCTTGGTTTTTAATGGGCGCTAAAGGTGAAAGTGTCCGACCTGGCTGCAGTAGAGACAGAACTCTGATTGCAGTCGGTGTTGATGTTCCTTTGGAGAGATCTCGCATCTGCCAATATGCATTGGCTCTGATGGGGAGGAGAGATGATCGGGGTAGTGAAGGAGGTTTGATATGTGATGTAGCTGGGGCAAGAACCCTGACATCAATTGCCCTTCAAGATCCATAAACCCACTAAGATCACTGGGGAGTTCTTGGGAGATCTATTGGTCACTGACAGACTAAACTTGGAAGAATAATGCACCTTTAAGCAATAAAAGAGCAGACAGTGAAGGACTGAGTCTTTGTGGAGCATAGGACTGGGTGAAACAGGGAATTCCCTATGATTTAGTCAATGATGTGGGCAGAGTTCCGTTGACCCAGAAGTGTGTGTGTGTGTGTGTTGGGGGGGGGGGGGGGGGGGGGGGGTGGGGGGGGGGGGTTGGCAGAGCAGTAAAGATTATCTTTGATCAATGATACTGTGCACTAGATCTAGATCAAATAAAATATTGTATTTTATGAAAACGGATACCATTGTTGATCTAAATTTTATCGCTATACCATTACAAGATTGTTTCATTGCTCAACCCTATAATGGACCCTTTTAAACTTCAAGAGTGTCAAGAATATCCAGACCTTCTTTCTTGTATCACTCCATTGCCACACTAAACTGAAATTCCCATGCCCAGTCCTGTGGACAGGAAGATGTTGTAAATCCAGATTATAATTTCAGAGGTCAGAGAAGAGGAGGTGAGGAGAGAAGCCCATACCCCCCAACCAAAAACACCTTAACAACTTCAATCAGAAATCTTGATTTCACCAATTCCAATACTGAACTTGACATCCAGGCTCAGCTAGTAGTACATCCATCCAGAAGCCTCAACATCCAGAAGCCTCATGGCTATGCTACTCATTAACAACAACAACTATGTGTTTCTTTCTGCAGTTCACTCGGTGGACTATAACAGTGTCAAGGCATTGCTGGATGCCTTGACGTATAGGTATAGGTATGGCTGGCCAGTGTTTGCCTGTTTCTCATGTGTTTGTGACAGCAGGGACACCAAGGTACTCTATCAAAGGCAGGATGGGTCACAGCAAACTGAGTTTGTTTTGTGGAGGAATAACATCAAATGGAAGCCATTGACACCAACTATCGTACAAGTGGCTGCACAATGCCTGTCAAGTTCATGTGAAAATTATTTAAAATATAATAATTTAATCTTGGGACAAAAAAGACAAAAAATGTTCCTCTTTACTCAACCGAAGTCAGTATAATTCAAAGTATCAATGTCCTTGACACAGAAGGACTGCTTGAAGGGATTAATAGACATTTCTTATACTTTTGTATATGTTTATACTTTGTAGATGTATATACTACTACCCATATACAAAAATTGTGTAATTGCTCATTGTAAGCACAGCACTGAAGATCATTTTAACCACAATATATAACGAAAAGCCACATGGGGGCCCTCTTACCTTATCAGGGTCCTTGGCAGTCACCTGGTGTTTGCTAGTCTCAGCTTGTGGGATTTCACACTTTATTACTCACTAGAGAAATGGATAAATGCTGAGTCTGCTTCCAGAAACTGTCTGATGCCTTCTGTTACTTTTCCAGCCCTGCTGCTGAGAAAAGACATACAACAAGAAATGAGTAATGGTATTTGTCCTTATACACTAACACTTGCCCTGCTAGTTTACTACAGTGCTGTAAAAATTCTGTCTGATTGACAGATATCGGTCTCTCTTCCTTCTACTGTCTTTCTAATTAATTGAATTTAGTTTTTAATTACCTTCTCTGTGTCAAGAGGGAATTCAAGGCTCTGCCAGAAATTGGTCATGCTGCTGAATCTTTGATATGAAACAGCATCTGTTCAGAATGGAACGAGAAAGAGAAAGGACAAAAGCAGTCCAGGAAGTAGCCTGGTACGGAGCATACTTTAGGAATGTGCTGCTTGATATGCACATGTCTGGTGTTTTGATTTTTGCATGCACTTTCACTTCATCAATATTTTCTTTTGAGACTCAAAAACACTTGCTTATGCTGCATTTCTATCTTACGTTGGACTATAAATAATTTAGAATTCCTTTTTGTAGTCCAGGTGGTACCATGGGGAACTTTGTCTAGCTAAGGAATATGAAAGCATGCTAACAGCAGGAGTCATGTCTTTCAACAATTAAAACAAGTTATGATTTGTTTAGTATTTACTTCGTAAAGTAAGAAGATCATTTTAACCGTATTTTTGGTCAGGGTTACAATGGATCTAGAGCCTGTCCAAGGAACACTGTGTAGGTAGCTTTAATGAACCCTGGATGAGAAAACAGGGCAGAATGCACACACATTCACAGATGGGAGCCAACAATTTAAAGTCACCCAACTACCTATCAGCATACTTTGAGAAGTGATACAACATGATGGAAACCTGCAGGAATATTAGGGAACCTTAGATCTGTAAACTGGCAACACTTTATGCATGTACCACTCTCTACTAAATATGACACTAAAACACTAGCTTTTGTTCTATGACATTTAGCTTCAATTACAGCATGGACTAGCATGAACTCATGTGTTCATGTGTAAACATGATTCCTCATGCTTCCACAACGACTCTTTCATAATTTGAGTCCTGGAATATACCTGTGCCATCAGAGAAGGAAAACTCATTTGATGTGATAACCTTGTCATTCAGTACATTCAGTTAATCAGCTGACTTTATTTTATTTCCATTCCTGAGCCTAGACCTTACCAGCTGAAGCAACCCTAGATCATAAAATTGCCTCCAGATGCTTTTATAATATAGTGGGCACTATGCATGATAGGTGCATTGCATCATATACAGGTACTTCCCTTTTTACCCTGACACGCTAATCACTCTTGAATAGGGTCAACCTGAACTCATCAGACTACATGATCCGTTTCTTCTTTGCTTCAAAGTCCAATCTTTAATTTGAAATCTCCTTAGTGGTTTTTGAAATGGTGACTTTCTTTGGCCATGAAGTTTGGGGATTTTGACTAATATTATATTTTGAATAATATTTGACAGAAGCAGAATGAATTATTAATCTAATTATCACAAAACAGAGGAAGGTGAATTGCATGGTCAGTGGAAAATAAATCAAGGGTTAAATTGATCAAGCGAGCAATAAAGTCATGGTTAAAACAGAGAAAAAAAGACACATTTATTATGCAAACCAACAAGAAACAGAGTTGTACTGTAGGTGCGTTTACATAGTTTATGGCGTGTACATACTGTGTGTGTGTGAGAAGCACCTGCACTGACTGTCAGCCTGCCATCACAACAACCTACTGTACCTCCCCCCTGTCCCTTTTGAGCTCATACTTGCCAGGAAGTACAGGGCGTATCATCATGAGAGGGCATCTGCGTTCCCATGTTTGTCCCAGACCTGTGAATGACAGAAAAGGAGAAATCCTGTAATGAGAGAAACCAGCTTTTTTCTCGGAGAAACCCAGGGATTGGTGCTTTTTAGCTCTGGCCAACCACTATAGAGGACCAAGATCAGTGAGTAAACTGCTTCCTTTCTAGATATCTCAGCTCCTCTACTGCCCACTTAATGGCAAGAGCCTCCCTCTCTATCATTGCATAATTTCTTTTAGCAGACAATAGATTCCTACTCACATACAGGATTAAATATTCTTCTCCTTCCTGAGACAGAAACTGGGTGCTACCTGCCAGTAGCCTTTGGTCAAGTCAGTGGTGGAGATGGTCCACCAGATCATACACAAGCGGAAGCGGGAAGGTGAAAATAGCATTTAACCATCAGAAGTCATTATTGATCGACCTAGCAGGCTTGGGCACTATAACTATGGGGCTAGACCAGTAGTTTACAGGACTGACCTTTTCCACCGCTTTGAAGGGTCCTTGCCAGTGGGCCAGGGGCTCTCTTAAACGGTATAAAGCCAATAGAGATGTGCGTCGTTTTACGCACTGCAAACAGGATGTGTAGAATCATCTGGTCCCAGTTGCAACTGCTCTCAGCCACGGCTCCCCGTAGCATGCACTTTAGGGCCTGGTTGAAGCGCTTCACAAGCCCATGTGGATGGTAGACTGATGTGCGGATCTGCTTTATATGCAACAGCCGACATACATCACACATTAATTTTGACATGAATGGCATACCTTGATCAGTTAGGGACTCCTTCAAAAGACCCACCCAGCTGAATAGCAAGTGATGTTCTTTGATGTGGCTTTACATACAGTAGGGAGACAACCTTGAGGTAGCACGTAGCATAGCCTTTGATTACCCATATATACTCGTGGCCTTTCACCAATTTGGGCAGCGGCCTGTTGAGATCCATGCCAGGCTTCTGACACTCGGAACAGCACAGAGAGAAATTCAAAAAACAATTTTGAATTTTTTCAATGGTGTTGTTCACTCCCAAGTGCTGACTGGATGGCGTAGAATAAGCCAGGTACATCACAGTGTCCACTTTTGCCTGTGGGACCACCAAGAGTTGCAGGGCCAACCCTCCTGCTCAGACGTTTTCTCGAAAGTGCGGACATACGCTTCAATGTCATCATAAGGCCTTAGATTAGTGAGCAGGTGATGCGGATCATGGCAGGGGTCAGGGAGGGGCATTTTTCATGTATATGAGATCTCTGCCACTGTATCCTACAAACCTTGTGAGAATTGCTCAAGGATTGCTTGCTGACGGATGCTTGTTTTCAGCAGATGTCCAAAGTATTCCTCTGGGGACTGTTGTGGGCCTGACACATGGATGGAACACACGGGAACCAGATGTCACAATCACAAACATTTTATGTGCTCATTTTATTAAGCACACTTTAAAGGAGTTCAGATAAAGGCACTCTTAGTGAAGTTACGCTTGTTAAAAGCAAGTTGGTTTGTAGGGGCTTACTGTAGGTGAATGGCACGGGTCCACGGGTTAAAGCTCAGGTGTCCTCTGTGTTGCACTGAAGTGTGCCGAACAGGTGAGTCAAGTCGGCACTGAGCAGGTGGCATGAGGCAGACAGGACAGCAGATCGTGGGGAAAGTGCGAAGTCGGCAGCTTCCTTCTTCTCAGTTTAGACTCCGAATAAATCAAGTCTGGGAGATGTGTGTAAGTAAATACACGGATAATAATAATATAAGGAAAAACACTTCCTGGGTGGAAGCAAAGAGGATTCTACCCATTTATGGCATGGAACATGTCGTCCTCTAATTGTCCTCCAGCCCAGTAAAGTTACAGTATGTTGGCCCACCCTTTTGTTAGGCACACGGCAGTTATAGGTGCATTTACATAGCTGACGGCATGTCTGTACTGTACAGTCTGTCTGTAATATTTGTATCTATACTGTCTATTGTTTTTATAATAATACATAATGGAACACTTACCATTTTTCAACAGATATTTTTCAGTTTTCTTTAATTATTATTGCCACACTTGCAGTTGGGATTATGTTGGTGGCAGGTAACCAGATACTTACAACCAACATACAGATACACCAACCATACATATGGCTCCAAGTGTGGGTCCTGATATCTTGTCCTGTCCTTACAAGCTGTGTAGTGATGGAAATAATATTGTCATAAGGACAGTGGGTGCAAATTAGGTTACTTACACATGGTTGCTGGAATTTCCCCAATATGATGGAGTGAGGACCTATGCAGTCTGGGAGAGCCTCTAAGTAGAGCTGCTGCTGTTGAGGTGGTTTGAGCATCTTGCAAGAATAATCTCCCAGTTGGCGTTGGCATGCTAGAAGGAAAATGGTTGAATAATGAATGAATAAATAAAATATCACTGTATGAATGTATTTGTTTGGTATTATTATTATTATTATTTTTACAGTATTATAATGTTATGTAGCCTCCATTCATTGGTCACCAAAGGGCTCCTCTAATAAATTTTACTTGAGCTGCTCAAGGGACTTCCCTCAAGATGGCAGAAATTCCACCAAAGAGAAGCTAAGCTGACAAACAATGTCTGCATGCCACAGCAGCTTGTAAACTGCATCAAGCAGCTTTTCCTTCACATTTCATTTCCTGCCTCAAAGCACAAGCATCCAGCTGCAGGCTGAATATGTTGAATATAAATGAAGTGTTGGTAGGTGCTGACACACACTCTGAAATTGAAGTAATGATGGCACACTAGAGTAAACTGATCTATTCACCTCTTTAGTCCACCTTCATTTGTGATTATGTTAAAGCCACTTCATTTCTCAGTGTGCTTGTTTCGCTTGGTTCTAAATGCTATATGGAAATGCGTGGAATGCAGTCTATCAAAAATAATGTCTGATCATATGTTATATTGGCATCATAATTTGAACAGTTTTGGGATATTCTATCATCCCTTTCTACTGATTAATTCAACTATTTTAAGATTAAAAATGCATATAAAAATGTTTTTATGGCACGTTCATTTATTCATTCATTTGTTTGTTCAAACACACTAAAAAATGCTGGGTTGTTTTTACTACCCAAACGCTGGGTTGCCTCTGTTGGGTAATTTTTCTGGGTTATTTACAGGGAGTTGGGTACTTTTTTTTACCCCAGCTTGCTGGGTTGGAGTTGGGTTAGCTAGTGACAGCTAACATCACAGACAAGATCGCCCCTTCCCTGAAGTTCACCGGTGTATTCAGTGGCTGTGTCAGCTTTGTGTCTTTTTTTCTTCCTCCTCAAGCATTTAAGAGGAAATGTAAACGTTCAATATAAGGTCTGTATACACACTTTCACTCACCTATGACTGAATTTGTTCACTGTATGTAACATTTATTACTCTTACCGTGTTACACTCAAACTTTCAGCCTGGTCTGTGCTATAGCATGCTAGTTTATCTGACAATGGCTGCTAGCTAGCCAAACCAAAGAACCCCACCTGTGTATGAAAGAAACAGCAAAAATGTCTGAGCTTTTTAGCTTTCTTTGTAGAATGCTTGCAGGGTGTATGAAGATGGTGATGTGATGAATGAAAGCTAAACTGTTAATTGCAGTGCTAGCATTTAGCTAAGTTGCTAGCGTTAGCAAACACATATGAAAAGCTGAGGTGTTCTAAAACACTAATCTTCTTACAAATATGCATGCTAGCCAACCCTGTCGATTTTTCCATAAACTTTTACTTTATTTAATTTCAATCTTTCCAATGGTTGGAACCAACACTGTGGAATATCTCCAGCAGGCTGAAGTGTCGAGGCCGAACACCTACATCTTGATGTTGGGAGATAATGACCAGCACTGCTCTCAGGCATTAGTGCTTCTGAGTAATGTATAGTAATGATGTCGCTGTTGAACTTGTTTTGTATTATCTGATCTTGTGCTTTTGAAAAATAAATATAAATATTTTTTCTATGCTTTGTACAATTAAGTGGGTGTTGTTTATTGCATATATGTATGGTTTGCAAAACTTAGTGTGTTTTTTTAATAGACCAGTATATCAAAGTAATTTAACTGTTTAAACTGTTTTACCCATAGACATGTAAAACACATGAATAATAATAATTTATTTGTGAGGTAGAATTAAAACAACATTATAGTTAAATATGACCTAGCATTTGGATTGAATATTTAACCCATCTTGCTGGGTTAAATAAGTAACCCATTTTGCTGGGTTAAATTAACCCAGCATGTAGTTCGTCCAATATTTATCCAGCAGCTGGGTTAAAAACATGCTGGGTTGTTTTTAACCCAGCATTTTTTAGGATGAAGGATTTATCCTGTTAGATGCATGCCTGGGTGTGTGACTCCAGTCCACTGTATGACATTTATGGTTTAATAGATATAAAATATTATTATATCTTTATATAATAATATATATATTATATATAATAATAATAATAATAATAATAATATATATATATATATATATATATATATATATATATATATATATATATATATATATATATATATATATATGTAGTAAGTCATAATAAACTGGGGTTATAGTTTATAATTACTTTGGGGTTCCCCAAGTTTTCTTCCCATAAATTCATGTAGCAGGACTTGACTTGATGATATTCTCATCATTAACTTGCAGTTGTTTCCATAATTATCCACAGCTCCATTTTTGGCCTGACTATGCCTTTGTTTATTTATGCTGTATTACAGAATAGCCATTAGGTCAGATACTGGTATCGATTCTGTTGTTACTGAGGCAGCTTTGTTGTAGGATATACCAAAGGGCGCAGTAATGGGCTCCTTCAAAATATATGGACTGTACAAGAAATAATTACCCTTTGCTTTGTCCTTTAGTAGACCCTATTGCCTAGAAAAAAAATATATTGCTAAGAGCTATATATGCAATGACAAAAAAAAAAAAAAAAACTTTTGAAAACCCTGGAGTTTTTGTGCTTTATTACAGTTTAATCACTGTTTTTGCAACAGACCAAATTTGATACAGATTATTGATTAGCTAAGATAAACCTTTGTGAAAGCTAATAACTGGTTCCTCTCAGATGGTAATGAAGATATAAACGTGTGCTTTATTAAAGACAGGAGCACATGGAAGATAAACTTATTAAGTATAAAAATAAATTATCATAGGCAAGGTGAATAAAAGAAACAAGCAAACAAAAAAAACATAAATATAATGTAAATGTAAAAATATAAATATATTTTTTTCCGTTTTTTCTCTTTTTTTTTCATTTTTGATTGGGTTGTTCAAATCAAACCAGGATCTTTGATTATGCAGAATAACAGAACAGTTATGAAAATAGAAACTATCTTTATTTCTTCATATAATCCCCTGCTACAATGATGTACTTATTCCAGTGTTTCAGTAAGGCTTGGATACCATCAGGTAGAAAGATTTCTCAGTACACTGAAGCCATGATTAGATTGCCTTCATGTCTCAAACACTGGCATCCCTTAGAACTTTAATGGCCCAAATACTGTATGTGGAATTCGCTTGGAGCAGGATCAGGCCTTATCGAGGGATGTCGCAATAATGCGCAGTCGAGTTCCTACAGTATAATGTACAAGTGGTGCATGTAAATGATCATGTGTACAGTTCCCAGAGACAGATGTGTCTCTTCCCGCAAGTTGGCGACAAGTTACCAGTTGATTTTTAAGGACTGCACTAAGGAGCGCCCTCACCGAGGTCATCTGTCACATTTGGGCTTCTTTAAAATGTTTGCACCATTCTAATGTTTTATTGTGGCTAAGATTCCCATCCCTGTACTGTCTTCTGTATTGTCAGAAGTATTTCGAGTCAATCAATTTTATACCTTCATTCATGAAAAATTTAACTAAATGCTCCTTGTAGATGTTCCAATACAATAAAACTCTTTCAACCTTTTTTTTTTATTTCTTAAACATTACATAATAAACATTTAGGTCAGTTAAAGCTATTAATTAGTTAGATTGAATATTTAAAATGTACACATTAACAGACAAATAGGAACAAGTTACTATTCAATTATTTTGACTTGCATTTGCTTGTATATACAGTACATATTTATGGCAGAAAGCTCATACAATGTATTTATTGTATAATCTGTGTGTGTGTGTGTGTGTGTGTGTGTGTGTGTGTGTGTGTGTGTGTGTGTGTGTGTGTGTGTGTGTGTGTGTGTGTGTGTGCGCGTGCGTGCGTGCGTGTGTGTGCACGTGTGTGTATGTGTGCGCGTTAGATCTGAATCTGCTCTGCCAAATGCACACTCTGTGCCAAAGCAGTCTAAGCATCCATTTGTCTCTGGGCTGCCTGCTAATAATCCATACTTTCAGTGAAACATGTCAGTTGTTGTGTTGATTTTAATATAAACCATAAGAAATGTGAAATACACATATTTTAGAATCCAATCTTTTCCTTAGCTCCCCACAGTGGATATTTATTATTTTTTAAAAACTGAATCAGTTTACTCTTCAGATTATATACCATCGCATAATGCAGTGTGTGTCACTAAGATAGATGGGCTGGAGCAGGATGACAAAAGAGCATCACATGAGAACACAATAAAAGACATATCTTATGGATGGTTCTAATTCTGCTTATTTTCAGCATGTCTTAGCTTCTCTACTGCAGTCCTTCTCTATAAAAATGCTTTCATTTGATTTTAATCAAATATCTTTAACAATTTTCTTTTTCTTTCTTTCTTTCTGAATGAATGAATGAATGAATGAATGAATGAATGAAATCTGGATGTAGATTTAGATCTCTAAAGAGCAAGCCAGAGCTGGCAATGGCAAGGAAAGCGAGAACATGAGAACGAAAACTTGAGAGGAACCGGATTTAAAATGGAATCTATCCTTTTCTGGATGACAGCTAGGTGATTATAAATTATCAGCACCTAGCATCATGCAGACTACAGCAGGGGGTGAGCGTTTCTCTACAAATCCTGCCAGCTCTGGAACAGTTTTCCAATTAGTGGTTGTGACTCAGACACAGTGTCTTTTACAGGAGCTTCAGGTTTTGTCTTAAATTTTTTCTAATTTTTAATGTGCATTCCATAAACCTTAAAAAAAAAGATCCTGCTTTTTGGTCAAGTTCAAGTTTAGGAATGTGGTTCCCACCATTTATAGAAATGAAAGCAGACATATAAGTAATAAGGAAAAATTGTAAAATAATTATTTATTATACAAAAAAAACTTTCCTTTTTTGTGCAGGACAGGCAGGTAACACCTAGACTGCCACACAAATCACTCACTCACTCACTCGTTTATACCACTGTATTCTGTATACAAAATCGCGGGGAGCCTGGAGCCTATCCCAGGAGACATAGAACACGAGGCGGGGTTCACCATGGACAGGCTGCCAATCCATTACAGGGCACATGGACACATACACATACACATACACACGTGGACAAAATTGTTGGTACCCTTCAGTCAATGAAAGAAAAACTCACAATGGTCACATAAATAACTTTAATCTGACAAAAGTAATAATTAAAATTCTATGAATGTTATCCAATGAAAGTCAGACATTGCTTTTCAACCATGCTTCAACAGAATTATTAAAAAAAAAAAAAAAAACTCATGGAACAGGCCTGGACAAAAATGATGGTACCCCTAGAAAATACTGAAAATAATGTGACCAAAGGGACATGTTAATTCAAGGTGTGTCCACTAATTTGCATCACAGGTGTCTACAATCTTGTAATCAGTCAGTGGGCCTATACTGTATATAGGGCTCCAGGTAGTCACTGTGTTGTTTGGTGACATGGTATGTACCACACTCAACATGGACCAGAGGAAGCGAAGGAAAGAGTTGTCTCAGAAGATTCTAAAGAAAATTATAGACAAGCATGTTAAAGGTAAAGGCTATAAGACCATCTCCAAGCAGCTAGATGTTCCTGTGACTACAGTTGCACATATTATTCAGAAATTTAAGATCCATGGGACTGTAGCCAACCTCCCTGGACGTGGCCGCAGGAGGAAAATTGATGACAAATCAAACAGACGGATAATCCGAATGGTAACAAAAGAGCCCAGAAAGACTTCTAAAGAGATCCAAGGTGAACTTCATGTTCAAGGAACATCAGTGTCAGATCGCACCATCCGTTGTTGTTTGAGCCAAAGTGGACTACATGGGAGACGACCATGGAGGACACCATTGTTGAAAACAAATCATAAAAAAGCCAGACTGGAATATGCCAAACTACATGTTGACAAGCCACAAAGCCCCAATGTCCTATGGACAGATGAGACAAAAATGGAACTTTTTGCCAAGGCACATCAGCTCTATGTTCACAGATGTAAAAATGAAGCATATCAAGAAAAGAACACTGTCCCTACTGTGAAACATGGAGGAGGCTCTGTTATGTTCTGGGGCTGCTTTGCTGCATCTGGCACAGGGTGTCTTGAATCTGTGCAGGGTACAATGAAATCTCAAGACTATCAAGGGATTCTAGAAAGAAATGTGCTGGCCAGTGTCAGAAAGCTGGGTCTCAGTCGCAGGTCATGGGTCTTGCAACAGGACAATGACCCAAAACACACAGCTAAAAACACCCAAGAATGGCTAAGAGGAAAACATTGGACTATTCTAAAGTGACCTTCTATGAGCCCTGACCTCAATCCTATTGAGCATCTTTGGAAGGAGCTGAAACATTCTGTCTGGAAAAGGTACCCTTCAAACCGGAAACAACTGGAGCAGTTATAAAAAGTTATTAAAGTTATTAAAGTTATTTCTGTGACCATTGTGAGTTTTTCTTTCATTGACCGAAGGGTACCAACAATTTTGTCCACCTGTGTATTCACACATCATTCACACACTACGGACAATTTGGGAACCAATTAGCCTAATCTGCATGTCTTTGGACTTACTCACTCAGTCTCTCATCATCTATACCGCTTAGTCCTGTATTCAGGGTCACGGGGGGCCTGGAGCCTATCCCAGGAGACTTAAGGCACATGGCAGGGTACACCCTGGACAGGGTGCCAATCCATTGCAGGGCACAGACACACACACATACACTCATTCACACACTACGGGCAATTTGGAAACGCCAATTAGCCTAACCTACATGTCTTTGGACTATGGGAGAGGAAACCGGAGTACCTGGAGGAAACCCACCAAGCACGGGGAGAACATCCATGCACACAGACCCCAAGCCGGGAATCGAATTCAGAACCTGGAGGTGCAACGGTGCCAACCACTAAGTTACTCTGATGTGATGCCCATCATGCAGACATTCTGTTAAATAAAGATAAAGTTGCAAAGCTGCGGTTTCATATGCATGTGGAAACTGGGGAGTTCTGAGGAAACCTGCATGCACATGGACAGCCAAACACATACAGTACAGTTACCTGAGCCAAGGATCCAACTAGAGAGCCTGGAGCTTATATATGAGATTGGAATACATTTTTTTTCAGTGCTGGGAAATATTTTATTATTGCTCATGGTAATGATATATGCATACTACAGATGCACTTCATAGAAAAAAAAATGAAATAGTCTCTCTCTCTCTCTCTCTCTCGCTTACCCTGGGACCAAGGAATAGGATGAATAATTTTACAGTGCCTCTGTATTTATTATTGCACTTAGTTTAATAGGACTGTGTTTCCAAGCCAGCACAGGGTTAGTGTATGTCTATGTATGCCAGACAACCTGATATCAGAGATGATGGGATACCTCTTACCAACCCCCCCCAACCCCCACCCCAATGTCTCTCCTTCAGTCTGCTTTTTCTCCCTTCATTTGCTTTCTCTATAAGCAAGCGGGCATGTTGCTCCCCCTCCCATTCTGTAGAAGAATTGATTCTAAGAATGGAAAGTCATTGAGAAGAAATACACACATTTACTATGTTATGGATGTTCATTTAAAAAAAAACACACATACACATTTTGAAAACACACTTTCATGCAGAAATATATATTTTTAAAAAAAGGGGGATTAAAAAAAAATCTTTTTTTTTCCCCCTTATCGGGGGAAAAACGTAATCTGTAATGGAGAGACCAATTTCTGTGCAGTGTTAACATACAGTTGTTACTGATGACTCTCCTTCACTGACATTGAACCAGAGAGAGAGAGAGATTAATCAAGAAGTACTCTTTATTTCTTGTTAAACACACTTAAAATAATCACAATTATTTGAAAATCATGACTGTAAAGAATAAAAATTAAATAAATCCCATTTACCAGATTTGGCTGAAATAGCTGCCACAGAATTTAAATAACCAATATACATACAAATGAAAAGAAGATGTAAAGATGAACAGCTGTGATGTGCACACAGAGGCAGGACATAAGTGTTTAAAAGCAGCATGGAATTTGTTGATGTATATTCAGTACTGATTGTAATATTTCTGGCCAGAAGTCTAATCAGATGGAGGTCTCATCGAACCCAGATAATCTGTATTTCAAAACACCAGAAAATAGGGGATGGTCATGAAACAAGGTACTGTGAAACCAAGAATAAAATGTACAGTACTGCGTCTTGAGCGACTCCTCATTGTTTTCATATTTTCCTCCCAGAGAGCCAGACTTTATTGTCCTTTTTCAGCATAGTCTTGATGAATAGTATCCCAGGCTTTGTGAATGACTTTTTTGGCTCTCTTTTCCAAGTTTTTGGCTCTCATTTTCAGTCCAATCTCTCTTGAATGTCTTTTGCTTGTGAAGCCACATAATGACCTATTAACTATTCAAAAAATAAAAAAAATATATAATTCTAAGGCATGACCCAGTGAGAAACAGGTGCAAATGATAGATGATCAGTCTGGTGATTAGTATACTTGTGATGCTGAATGCTGAGTGGTTGAATCGATGAGAGGGGGAATGAGGTTGCTGATTATGTTGTTACATGAACAACCAATTTTTTAATTGTATCTTTATGTACTTTGTAGTCTGTCAGAGTAAAACATTTATTACCATTTTCTGAAAAATGCATTTTAATATGAATAAATAAGGGGTGGCGGCACGGTGGTGTAGTGGTTAGCACTGTCGCCTGGCACCGCCAGGGTCCGGATTCGATCCCCGGCCAGGCTCGATTCCCATCTCTGTGTGCATGGAGTTTGCATGTTCTCCCCGTGCTTGGTGGGTTTCCTCCGGGTACTCCGGTTATCTCCAACAGTACAAAGACATGTAGGTTAGGCTAATTGGCGTTCCCAAATTGCTCATAGTGTGTGAATGAGTGAGTATGTGTGTGTGTGTCTGTGCCCTGCGATGGACTGGCACCCTGTCCAGGGTGTACCCTGCCATGTGCCCTAAGTCTCCTGGGATAGGCTCCAGGCACCCGTGACCCTGAATACAGGATTAAGCGGTATAGATGATGAGTGAGTGAGTGAGTGAGTAAATGAGGTGTAGCTCAAGACATTTGCACAGTACACGAGACTTAGCAATGAACTATAATCCAGCATAATATATACAGTAAGTTAATCAAGTCCTTGATGTAGTACAACAGGACATCATCAAGAAAGATACTGTACCAAACACAGGACAGGGGGGGAAATACCAGAATCATACCAAAAAGGACAAGAATGAACCAGTAATGCTCCAAATCCTAATAGAAAGCTATTTCATGAAACTGGAGAATATAACTGTCAGGGGTAACCCCTAGAGGGCGCCAAAGCACCCTAAGACTTTTTGGTTGTAGTTTGTTTGATTTGACTTCATTTCCCAGTTTGCACCTCGGTCAGGTGACGTGGGCGCTCACCTGAACCGAGTTGGTTATTAGTTTCACCATAAATAGCTTGTGTTTGTTCTGTTCCGGTGTCTTGTAACTGTTTATTTAACTTAGTTCATGTCTGTAGCGTTTACCATGTCTCGATTCGTGTATTGGTTGGTTTTCTTATAACGTATATTTGTTTATTTGATTTTCCCTGTTTTCTTTAATATAAAAACATAATTTCCTAGAAAAACCTGGACCTCTGCATCTATGCCTCGCACACACCTACGTGACAATAACAATATGCAAAGGTACCTAAAAGATAAAGCAAGAGAAAAAGAAATGGGCGTATTCTACTACTTTGGATGTCCATCAACTTTTAGTTGTAGTATAATCATTTTTTTTTTCATCATGTAGTAATAGTAAATTTTTTATTGATAAGAAACAAAAATTATGACAAACCAAATGATAATCTACACAATCCAATATACAATATTTCACTAGCCAATATTTTTGGTCTGCTGATTGACTCTTGCAATATGGAATAGTTTTTGTTTGGAACTGTTCATGTGTGCTTGTTAAAAATCTATGCCCTCTCTTAATTTTTGACTCTTGTGTGCTGAGGCTTTGAAATGTACTGTAAAATTGTTTCCACATAGCAAGTTGATTTCATAGTGGCAGAGACCACAGTGAAAGTTTGTGTATAAAATCCATCAATTGCCACAACTGCTTCTCTAATATCCAAGTGTGTGTGTGAGAGAGAGAGAGAGAGAGAGAGAGAGAGAGAGAGAGAGAGAGAGAGAGAGAGAGAGAGATGACGTGAAAGCAGCAAAGTGCTGCTTTTTTCTTTTGAATGGTAGGATGACTCATCTCACTCACTGCTGCACTATGACTAGAGGTAGGTGAGGTTGAGGGTTGAGGGTGCTACTGTAGGCACTAGTAAAGCTGTGTGTGTGTGTGTGTGTGTGTGTGTGTGTGTGTGTGTGTGTGTGTGTGTGTGTGTGTGTGTGTGTGTGTGTGTGTGTGTGTGTGTGTGTGTGTGTGTGTGTGTGTGTGTGTGTGTGTGTGTGTGTTGCAACAAAATGACCTTGACTTGCATTATCTAAATGAAACTCAAAACTCAATTGATCTTTAATTCAATTGAAGACCAGTAAAATAATTTGAAGTGTTGTCACTTGCTATTAAACGTCCAACTTCTGCAGACTTACTGTACATGGCACGTGAGTACTACAAATAGGCACATCCGACTGAAAATGTGCAGGTTTGAAAATGTTAATATGTGGATATACTGTATATGCAAACATTTTAGGATATCTTCTCAAACGACATTACTATTTTCAAAAATTAATCTTGAATATATTTTAGTGTAGTCAATGTGCAGTTTGTATAGCAGTTTTGTATTTCTATCCTCTGAGAATAACTTAACACACAGCCATTATTGTCAAAATACCTGGCAACAAAAGTGAGTACACCCCATGGTTAAGTGATAACAGCTACATCTTTAACCATGCAACGTCACATGTCCTATTTACCCTGTTCATGTGTTTGTCAGTGGACCTGAAACCTATTGAGCATCTGTGGGGCGTCCTCAAGCGGAAGGTGGCGAAGCGCCATGTGTCTAACACCCAGCAGCTCCATGATATCTTTGTGGAGTGGAAGAGGATCCCAGCAACAACATGTGCAGCTCTGGTGAATTCCATGCCCAGAAGGATTAAGGCCATGCTGGAAAACAATGATGCTCACACAAATTATTGACACTTTGGACACAGTTTTGACATGTTGACTTTTTCATTTTTTCAGTTTAGACAATAAAGTTTACATGGTGAGGTATTGTTAGACTTTACTGTTATACAAGCTGCACCCTGAATACTCGAAATTATATCCAATTTTCATTTTTATAGTATTGTAGTATTATATAGTACCCTTGAGCATCTCTGAATGCACAACACATTGGACCTTAAAGCAGATAGTTGCAGAAGACCACGTCAGGTGCAATTCCTGTCAGCTGAGAACAGAAAACTGAGGCTACAATTCACATGGGCTCACAAAAGAAAATGCACACTAGAAGATTGGAAAAACATTGCCTTGTCTGATGTATCCCAATTTTTGCAGAGACATTTTGGTGGTAGGGTCAGAATTTTGCATAGACAACATGAAACCAGTGCTCTATCCTGCCTTGTATCAATGGGTCAGGGTGAAGGTGGTGTTATGGTATGTGGGTTATTTTCTTGCCAAATTTGAGCTCATTGCTTATTAGCAATTGAGCATCATTTAAATGCCACAGTCTACCTGGGTGCCTCCCTTTATGTCCAGCAGGATAACGCACATGTCACAAAGCTAAACACCTCAAACTGGTTTTGTGAACATGACAATGAGTTCACCTCCACAGTCACCAGATCTCAATCCACAGAGCACCTTTAGGATGTGGTGGGATGGCATCATGGCAGTGTAGAAAATAAAATCTGCAGCAACCACATAAGCTATCATACCAGTATGGACCTAAAACTCTAAGGAATGGTTCCAGCACCTTGTTCAATCTATGCTATCAAGGATTAAGGAAGTTCTGAAGGCAAAAAGGCATCCACCCAAGGTGTACTTAATGAAGTGACCGGTGAGTGTACAGTATAGGACAACATTTATGTCTATAAAGCACTGAAACACCCATTTTTATTTCAGACACACTTTAAATTTAAATTACAATAAATGAAAGCATGTTAGCTTCCTCTCTAGAAGAGTAGGAAACAACAGTTGTTTAACATTTGCTCAGACACACAGTCATTCATAATTTATCATTCACATTGCAAAACTATATACTATTAGCATTCAAGGCAGTCATCTCATAAGGCTAGACACATTATGTGATACAGTATGTCAGTGAAATTAAAAAAACAGAAAAAAACACAGTTGGTCATTATAAAATCCAATTTAATTGCATTGTTTTTGTTACACCTTTGTCATCTTCATTTAAACATGGCAAAGGGAATTTGTTACTTACAGTATACAGTGTTGATTAAGAAGATGTTTTAAAATTTAAGTTCTTTACTTAGATTTAATGAGCAGATGTCCCATAGAAGACACTTTCATATCATTTGTATTCCACTGCTGTTTTAATGAATGAATTAAATGTTCCCACTTTCATCTAGAAAAAAAGATATAGAACATTGGAAATATAAAATAAACAAATATTTGGGCCATTATTCATTAGAGTACTAAAAATATATATATATTAATAGTTGCAGCTCTTATGTGCGCACGTGCACCAGTTGTGTTTTACAGCAGAACAGAGGCTGTATGAAATCTTCCTGTCACTTCTTATTCTGATAAACATGCATCTCTCATTGCACTCACATGCACCGTACAGGGCAGAGGATTGAAAACACTGTTACATTTTACACCCTCCAGAGAACAGGTTCAGACTTTCCAAATGTTCTCATCAACCATAGAGTTATAACATAAGCCACTTATACAGTACACACCTGGGAACACACACCATGCAGCCAGTAGTGGATTATCTCCCAACTGTACCTGCAATCAATCAACAAACCAGTCCTGCAATCAAGCAATCAATAAGACCTTCAAAACACAAGTGACCACAATTGACTTGTGAAATGGCTGAGCACACAATGAAAGATTGCCCGTGCCTTTTAAACTATAATTGAGAAATCAACAGACACTAAAGAAGCTTAGAGCAAGTCCCACATGGACATCTGAGGTGTAGATAATGCTCATTCATGCACTGATGCATGAACATGGTATTTTATGGGCATTCACATGGTATGTAATAAACCTAACATTCCCAGATATATAGGGCTGAAACCTCCATGTTGGGTCAGTTGATCTCTATATGAGGTCATCTTAAATATAGTCAAACATATGTAATGGTTCTTGCTTTAAGAGTCACATAAACTAAATGTAATTAAACCTTAACTGATTTCTAGTATTACAATTCCTTATTTTATTGGTATATGGATTTTTTGCTTTCGAAAAATAAAAATGCTTAATATGCAAAATTACCTGCGAATTCAACAGAATGTTAAGCTTTAATTTAATCATAAATGTAATAAGAAATACTACATAAATAGTAAGTGTATATTGTATTTAGTAAGTTATAACAGAAAATAATAACAACATGTCAACCTGGGATTTGTGATGAAATTTCTGTGAAAAAAAAAATAATTATGTAAGACTTCAAGCACAGTATGCTGAAAAGACTCTTAGCGGCAGAAACACATGATCATTAACCAACACCACTTGCACATTAAAAGAAAACTTGACTGCAGGTTATTATTACTGGATCTCCCACACAGTCCTGACCTTACTCCATGTTGTCACATACAATTGGGCCATAAAAAGCCATTAAAGGAGTTCCTGGGTGGCGAGCATTTCAGTGTGAAGCAGGCAGTCTGATCCTGGAGAAACTTTTTGCCTTGATAATATCAGTCCCAGTTTGACTTGAATATCTTTTGTTATGACCAATACAATAAGAAAATGATTAAAAAATAATAATAATAATTCACTATATACAAGGTATGTCACTTTTTTCCTTTATCCAATATTTTACAATTTGATAGAATTTTGCATTTGACTTTACAAATAAATTTGCTTGTAAACAAAAGTCAGCTTTTTTTGTGATTAAAATGTATCACTAGCATAGGATTTCAGAAATTAAAATGGACAAATATCTCCATCCACCCCCTCACTTCATCACCTCTCACCTAGCTTACTAAAAACTCTGATTCAGTGAAACAACAGGATTACAAATGTGAATATATTAACTGGTAATAGCTGTTATAATGTAAGTGATACAGGAACTTGATTCTTAGACAATAAGCTTAACCCAGCTCTCTGTTCCTAGCTCAGTGGATCGCCAGCCTTCTGACAGACAGGTAGCAGCTTTTGAGACTGGGGAAATGAATGTCCAACAGCCGGACCATCAACACTGTCGCTCCCTGGGATGCGTTCTCTCCCCACTGCTCTTCTCTTTTTGCGGACGGCGCTGCAGTCCAGGATGGTGACACGTCTGCATATAGAGGTGAGGTTGAGCAGCTGACTGTCTGGTGCAGTCACAACAACCTGGGGTTGAACACATTCAAAACGGTAGAGATGATTTTAGACTTCATGAGAAACCCCACTGCACTTCCCCCACTCCATCATGAACAACACAGTGGCAGCAGTGAAGTCATTCCAGGTCCTAGGCACCGCCATCTCTTAGGAGCTGAAGCGGGACAATCACATTGACTCCATTGTTAAAAAGGCCCATCAGGGGTTGTATCCCAGCTGAGAAAGTTCAACCTGCCACAGGACCTGCTCACACAGTTCTATAGTACTTTCTGAATCTGTCAGCTACAAATCAGACATCAGAAGACTACAAAGGATGGTTCAGACTGTTGAAAGGATTGGTGTTCCTCTGCACACCCTTTAAATACTGTATATAGCCAGAGTGAAGAAAAAGGCTAAGAGTTTTTTTTTTTTTTTTGGTGTTATCCATGGTGTCATCTCTGGAAGCTTCCAATAAAAATAAAAAAATTAATTGATGCTTTATATTTTTTTGGATTATCCTTAGATAAGTAACGTCCATTTTTTTATCTTCAGCATTGATTGAAAAAGTTAATGCTGTCCATGATAGAAGGATATCGGAACACTCAGCACATCACAGGCTGTTGCCTATGGGGCTTATCAGGCGAAGAGTTCAAGGTTGTTGACCAAGCCCCCAACTTTGCCAGATCTCAGTTCAGTTGAGGATCCATGGGATGCACTAGACAATCAAGTCTGATTCATGGAGGCCCCACAATTCCTAAAGGATCTGCTGCCAACATCCTGGTGTCAGACACCACAGAACACCCCCTGAGGTGTTGAGGAATCATGTCCTAAGGGGCCAGAGCTGTCCCGGCTCACAAGGGAACCCACACAATACTGGGCTTAGTGTTTTGCATTTTCTTGTTATGGCTGATTGGTGTACATTGGTGGTATACTGATGATGGTGTCTATGCAATCGCT